>JAMKCH010000237.1:0-97856 GCA_023653785.1 Ophioderma brevispina | reverse complement strand
TCCCATACCTTAGCTACTGTAACATCATCTGGGCCTCCAACTATCACTCACGACTCACCAAACTAAATATCACACAGAAATGGGCCATTCGAACTATCACAAACTCACCCCCCAGAACTCACACTTTGCCATTATTTCACTCACTGAAAACACTTAAATTAGAGCACCTTAACCAACTTCAAACAGCGCTCTTCATGTTTGACTATCACAACAATCATTTACCTCCGAACTTCAGCAATTACTTTACCACAAACAGACAAATCCACAACTATAACACCAGACAAGCCGACAAACTTCATATTCCCCTCCCAAAATCTTCCTCTGAAAAGCACTTTATCCAGTATCACGGCGCAAAACTTTGGAATGATCTTCCAGAATCCATCACAACAATTACAAACAAAAATACTTTTAAAGCTCAACTGAAAAGACATTTCATCAACCAGTACAATTCTTTTTAAATTTCTCCCCAAGTCCTTATTTATCTCACCTTTTCCTCATCCTATTTCTACCTCTCTTCCTTACCTTTTCCTCACCTCTATCTCTTCTTTCTCTGCTTCCTCATTATGAAACATTATTACATACCTCAGCAAGACATGTTGATATGTCTCTCCTTCCAAATTCGCGTATCCCGATTTCCCGTTAAGTGTTTGTTTAGCTTAGATATTGTTTGTTTTTGTTTGCTTGTCTCTGTTTTTTGTTATGTTTATTTACCTATGTAAATTTTCTATATCACCCCTTACTTGTATCATTTTTATAATATTGAGTTTATTTTACTTGAATGTATTACAGGGCCAGCAATATCCATAAGCCCTATCGGGTTGTCCATTACTGGTCCTAGCATATCATATCATATACCTCACCAGTTTATCTTAGTACAGTCTACAATTGATACTTTATGTATTATTATATATTATACTGTATTATACATTTCTGTCATGTTCGATATGTTATGCTGAATAAAATTGAATTGAATTGAAAAAAAATTGAATTGAATTATCCCCTGGCTTAAAAGGGCATGGGGGATTTTGCGATCACAGATTCCTTCTGTGTGTCTGTGTGTTCTATTTTGGTTAGGTTGTTGGTTAGGTTGACTGATTAGGTTGACTGTGTTTGTTTATATCTCCTGAGCAAACGCTTGAGCCAATTGCAGCCAAACTTGATCAGAAGAACCACTGGCCCCGCCCCAAGGTTCATATGTGGTGCATTCCGATTGTGGTGAGAGATCAAGACCTTTGACCCCATTCTTTGTTTTCCTTTGTGCCAACTGTATATGTCAATGGTATGCAGAGTATGTGTGTGTATATATACATATATATGCGTTGGCATGCTGCTCGACACCATAGAATATAGGTAACTAGGTTCTAATCAGGCGCGGATCCAGGGAGGGGGAGGGGGCGCGCGCCTCCCGGTAATTCTGCAAATTCTTGCAAAATCAGCCCTTTTTGAGCTATTTTGGACCAGTTAAAGTCTGACTCAGAGATTTCGAAATATTATTTTTTTGTGTAATAATGAAAATAGTCAACTAGAACTAAAGATAGTAACCTAAAATGCACAATTCCAAAATTTGAGATGAATCGGATTTTTCGTTTTGATGCAGTACACATTTATGTGTAGTATTACATCCCATAGGATACTGTGTATAACAAAAATTCCGGATCCGGAATTTTATAACAAAGTTTGTGATTTTCTATATGAAGGAATTCGATTTAAGCTTAGCAATTTCACACAGTGATTAGTATATGGACAAGCATTATGTACATGCAAAAAACACGACTTTTTTGGAAATTGAGGGCGCCCTCCTCAGGAAATCTCTGAGTCGGCCTTTAAGCCTTTCAGCCCCCCGGTAATTTTGACATTTTTCAAATTCTGGATCCGCCATTGCTAATGGTCTGTCTGAGCGCAGCCACCCATCTCCATCATTCGCCTGATGATCCCATGTGAGGGTGAAACTCTGAGTAGCGACAGCTTTTCCAGAATGTCTATCATTTGACAAATTTTTATTGAGCACTCTTACTCAAAAGGTAGTCAGTCTGCAATTTGGTAGCTATGATGATATTTAACGCCCCTGTTACTTTGTAACAATTGAACACAGGCCCGTACGCAGGGGGGCACAAAAGGGGAAAAAGGTCCACTTTTGCCGATTTTTTGATAAAAAGGTCCAAAATTTAGAAAAAAAATATGACGAAAAAGTCCACTTTTTGGTGATTAGATGTTCAAAATGTCCGAAAAAGGACCATTTTAGGGGGGGTTAGGTCAATTTTCCCAAAAAAGTCCACTTTTTCGAAGACCCGCACCCCCCCCCCCCCCCCCCCCCCCGTAAAAAAATCTGCATACGGCCCTGGTTGAACACTCTATGACCGACGCTAGTCACCTACGGCACACAACCGAATGAGTAAATCTTTGTTTGTACATGTATACCATGCTTGACCGCCCTGCAACTGACCATGTTGAGTCCAAAACACGTTCTGCGCATAATTATGACAGCCAATCAATTCTTCCATTACATTTCCCAATTCAAACTTGGTTCCACTGCCGAGAATTAGCCATGCATATTTGCAATGAACATAAATGCCACCCTGCATAGATGAGACAATGTGTTCAGAATTGACCAAGTGACACCAACACATCTCACTAGTCACATTATATCTCACTAGTCACATTAAATCGCGAATAATCTACGATTATTCAGGACTACCTTTGAACCCTCAATTTCTAGGATTGACCCATAGCACAACGTTAATAACACAAAACTACACTCCCACTCACAAACGGAAAGTCTGATTTGAATTCTGTTTTCAGCTTCCGATAGCTGAGACCATCCTGGATTTGCTGATTATCATTGCGCATATATTTCTGACCACCTGAGGTCTGAAAAGTCTCTCAAACGTCATGAACACATTGCCAATTCCAGAAATCTTCCCGGCAAGCTGTATCACAAAATATGAGGTCACCATGCCGTTAATGGGCGGCGCTCTTCATCCATCATCGGAACCAGTTGCGATGAGTTGCTGGTGTGGCATTTTCATCGCTAACACGTACTGAATTGTGGGAATGTATCTAAATCTTCTCTTAGTGGAAGCGATTGCATGTGATCATGTGATCTTTTTTTTTCAGTATTTTATGAATGAGAATGATTCCTGGGTATTTGACTAACTTCTGAGAGTTGATGATGTTACTATTATAAGGAACTTTAAATTTATCTAATTGCAGAATCAAAACACTGTTTACTCTCTCTCTCACTCTCTCTCTCTCTCTCTCATAAAGTGCCTTAAAAAATTTAATTCAAGCTTGTCTAGAATCTAAATCTATATTACTTTATAAAAGCCAGTGTATTATTATTATTTAGTATGTTCATGAAAATACAAACACAATGCAGAAGAAAATTATTCTCGATCGTATCGAACTTATTCAGGCGCCAAATGTCTAACACGATAAAGGTTTATTGAGTCGCTTTAATATGGAACATTTAACTGATCAATGAATGTTAAATATTTGATTTGCTAACATGCGAGTAGAAATGTCACAAATAATGTATTCTTAATCAAGAATATCTTAGTTAAATTAAATATTTGGTGTAATAATGATTATATTAAGCATGTCGCGCCATTCGGAGGTAATATACCGACCGTGGCTTACTTTTAACCAACCTCGTGCTATATACCGCAAGCTACCGTAATTCGGAAAATGGGCACGCAAGACCATAGTATAGCCCCGGGATATATGAAGTGATGTAATAGATAGGTCCCAGCAGGAAAATTTTGCCCAATTTTTTGCCTGTCAAAGTTTCAGCGGTTTCATCATTTTCTGAAACATTTACACTTTCAAAATGCGACTGAAGCGACCCTGATTTTTGCGCTAAATTAAAAATTGACCGCCAAAAATTAGACGTGTACAGTAATACGTTGGTTAGCGAGGGTGAATGGTATCTAGTAAAAAAATAAAACAAAAACCTTGGGTTTCGTTCGCGAACTCAGTCGTAAATCTACGGCTGACTATGTTCATGACTGGGTGGATCAACTTATCCAAAAGCACGGTGTAAACGGATGAAAAGGTCTATATGTAGGATCATACGCAGTGAGTTAGTATTATACACGTAGGATTACGAATGAGGTTCGCGAACGGACCCTGATTGTGTAAAGCGGAAAGTAAGGTTTGTAGAGACGAATCTTACCACGGTGTAGGAGGATTGCTTTAAAACCCTACCGCCGGCTGGACTGTAGTTCATGGCTGTTGGAATGTGTATGGAATAAAGTTGATTCTGTTTCTTGATCTGATTCATTGTTAGAAACTCTAGAAACCGATTTCAATGGAAAAGGGCCACGGGCTCGATGACATTGCCTCGTCCCCGAACCCAGATTATATCGGAAGTGGTCCAAATTCTGGTATTCGAAGAAAGTCAATAATTTACCCTGCAACGACTTAGGAAGCAGGGTGTTTGAAGTTATGAAGCGAAAATGTGCCACCCCCCCCCCCCCCAATATTGTCGCTTATTTTATTTTACAAGAACGATAAGGGCTTTCAAAAACCACGTTTTTAGCTCTCAAATCAAAACGAATTGAAATATCGGCGCAAACTTTCTGGGCGCCTTTCTGGGCGCCGTAACTGCTGGACAATAATTGGCTGAAAAGGTATACCCCCCCCCCCATCGTAAAAATGAATTGATGTCAAACATGGGCCGTGGCTTTCCGAGGGATTCACGATGGGCGTCCAAAGTTGAACGCCAATGGCTGAAATAGTACTATATAGAAATCGGCACTACATCAGTAAATGTGTGTGAGAAATAATCTCCCTGAATCCATAATTCATTTCTGACACTTAAAGTTGTCACATGCGTCAAGGTCCAAATAGCTGCAAAACAACAGATAATTAAACAATATCCCGATCTTGTTAAATATATAGCTTGAAAATAATAGAAATCTATATGCATATGTTATTGGACATAAATAACATACTTCCGATACTCTTACACTGCTTTGACGATTTCAGCACAATATGGCTCCAAAATGTAAACTTTCCAAAACATCATGATAGAAATTTATAATGATTGCACAACATCAAAATTAATGTGTCAATGAAAATGCACATTATATAATTTATGTACCGTGACAATAACTTACTCACCACAGACATTACAGGCATTCTCAGGGCCGTGCCGGGGGGGGGGTGTGTGCAAGGCACCCCCCCCCCCAAATGACAAAGGTCCGCTTATGATGTTGAAGGTCAGCTTTGTCATTTTTAAGGTTCCGATTTTTGATGTTAAGGTTTCGCTTGCCTAAATTTTATTCTGGAAGGGTTGTACTGCATGGTATATTAATTGCACAAGGCAGTGTTCTCAATGGTAATACTTGAATTACGCTTGCTGATGTTTTTTGAACGCCTGCGATGATTGTATGATGTACGTCTGTCCCCCCACCCCCCCCCCCAACCACCCCGCATCTTCAGGAATTTGGAGGACGGACGGTGACAAAAATTTGGTCGACCGGAAAAAAAAATGGTGGTAAATGCCGGGCTACGGGCCTGGCATTCTGAGTCTTTGGACATAAGGTTCAAACATCACATATAAATAAACCGAGTATGGCCATCAAGTGAAAATACCATTTTTCGCCATATTGGCCTTTATGGATTTTTACCCTTAATTAGAATTTCGAATTTCTGGTACCAGTGGTTATTGACATCAATTGTGACATTGACACATTGATTTTGATTTGGGGATACATATTACTAAATTTGTACCATGCATTATTAAAGATTTTCCAGATTTTTGCTGCCATGTTGCCTGACATTCATTGAGTAGTTTAAAGTATATAACTATGTTTATTCTATCCAATAGCATGTACAAGGATGTTTTGCCAAAACTTTAAATCCATAAAGTTGCTGTTATCGGGCTAATCCTAGCAATTATCTGTTTGGCAGCCATTTTGAGAGTAGAAGTATGTAATAACTTTGAAAGTGACATAAATTGTTTATTGGGCTCCAGGAACCACATTTATTAACACAAAAATTTACTGACCGGGTGATGAATCGACTATTATCATCTATGGGTTCATGGAATGCGTATCTTGATATTCGGGAAAGCAACGGACGCACCACGGCAGCCAATGTAGTTTTTGACACTCTGTCAGCCCATGCGGTCAGGAACTTTTCCTATAAATAAAACCTCTGGGATGCCGGTGTAGAAAGAACCATTGTCCGGAGTATCGGTAGTCCAGGAAAAGTGGTGAACAATAGGGCAATCGATTCAGTTGAATCTTTACGCAACCTTAGTTTCACGCGTTATTCCGTTATCGTCTGCGGAGCCCCGGATGGGCTCCCACGCGGACCTATATCCTTGCTTTCACACCGGGCTAACTGTTTCTGTTTCATCAAACATCGTAGTAACTCAAACGTACCATATTCCTTAGCAAATCTTGATTTTTTTTAAAGAAGCTGATTTCACTTATTATTGGTAGGTATGGGTGTCAACCTTTACCAAAAAAAAGTGAGTTATCGTATAGGGGGTGGGGAAATTGGTTTCGAGGTCAAGGTCAATAACAGGGGGGGGTGAACTTTGGAATTGATCTCCAATCTTGTTGACCCAAAGTATACCAAGTTAATAGTTTAATCATAAGGCATTCCAAAAAAGGTATAGTTTGTCTATCTGCGGCCGAAAGTGTTTTTGAGATTATAGGCAAAACAGCAATATCAATAAAATTAATGGTAATTTTCAGTTTTACAGGGGTCACATTTTAAAATTACTCCGATTTGGAAACAAATGGTGCTAATTAGTTGATGGAGTCTCATATGATGAAAATAAGTAAAAGTTTTGACGGTCTTAAATGCTTAGTTCCCAATGTAGGGGCACCAAAGGTCAATATCCATTGCATTCAATGGGGCTTGACCTGTTTGCCCCTATCTTCGAGAAGTAAGCATTTTACGCACTCAAAACTATTCTTATTTTTATCCTATGAGCTCCATCAATAATTGGAATCCTTTGATAAACTATTAACTTGGTATACTTTTCAACATAAGTGGATTCAATTTTCAAAATTTGCTCCCTGTTATTGACCTTTTGACTCCCGAAAAAACAATTTCCCCACCTCTATGAGAACTCCTTTTTTTGGGGTAAATTTTTGGCCACCCATACCACCAAAATCAGTTGAAATCAGCTTCTTTAATGTATTTTTTTACAGATTAATACTTACGTTGGGATAACTATCGGGAATCATTTTTGTCAACTTAAAAAATATAAACATTTAAAGAGTTTAAAACCGCGTGGCCTTGACAAATAAGGAAAATGTCCCCTGCCTACCTCTGTCTAGTGTTTTGATTTTAGTGTTTACTACTCCTAAAATATAAGTACACAAACACGTAAACATTGCACTGATCGGAGGACGATAAAAGACACTGGATAAAAAAATACCGACTTGGTTCTTTTGTACAATATTTTCCTTAATTAGGACAAACGTTAAAACAGACTTCTAATAAATAATAAAAAAAATGCAATTTAAGGGTTTCAACCCAGTAACCGAATCTACAAAACATATACTTTAGGGTGTAAGAAAGAAGTTCGCCATTTAGAATATGTCATAGAATTTGAACAATTCTAATTAATATTGAAAATATTACTCGTAATTATAAGGTGCAATCAATTTTGAAATTCTTTCACGCAAGAAGCGTGTTCCAAAGTTTAACAATCACAAAATATACCATTTGGAAAAAATAATATCTTTCAGCACAAAATAACGGATTATTTGATGGGGTCCTGCCCCCTAACCCCCCCCCCCCCTTATACCTTTCGTTTTTAAAGTAGATATAAAGGAAATATGTCAAGATTTTTGTCAAGCCAAGCTTGACGTACAATTCATAAAGTATATGTACATATATCACGAATTCCCGAAACAATAATACAATTTGATGTAAAATTAACAAAATAGAGGCATTTTAATTTTGATTTTTTGACATACGAAGAAAACGGGCGGTTTTTCGCACGGCTCAGTTTGATCAAAAGCGCCCAATTTTGCTCTCCTCGTGACGTCAAAGTGATGACCAAACAAGGGGTGAAACGCATTCAAAACCAGTCGTCCGTGCTGGCGCTCCTTGCATTTTGAATATTGCAGGAATAATTATCCGTTTGGGTGCTTTAACACAAATAATGTCAATTCGATACAAACAATCCGCCCAAATAGGCAGTGTTGATTGTGTGTGTATTGGGGGTTAAATTTTGTATACCCATGGCCACCACAAGATGAAATGACACATCAGTCGTCTGATTTAAATAAACCGCCTCAATGAATACATCTTTTCACCTAAGCGCGCATTGCATTATGAGAAAAAGAGTATCTGAGCACAATGATCCAGGTACACTATTATTACACCTGGCCACCTCTAACAATACATTTAATTTGTATCACTACGATTAGGGTATATGCAAAGAGGCACCCACAGTATGTGGAAGAAGCGGAGGCGGGCAGCCATTGCTTCTATTGTTGGTACTCTAGGTTTTCTTTGTGGTCGGCAAAACATGCGAGACGGTGAATTTCTAAAGATTACGTAACGTTTTGCCTCTCTATCTATATAGAACCTCTTTGGACCAAAACATCGTGTTGACTCGAATTGTTATTGCTGACACTGTAATATTGATGGATTAATGAAAGTAATAATAAAATTTGAAAATAAGTTACAGAATGACATATTTTGTTTCATTTCGTGTGTTTTAATTATTATTGAAGTGGCAACACTGCGATATGATGGTCACAACGACCTAAATTATGGATGGTCATCACTTTTGACGTCACCATTTGCCTGAGATGTGGATTTGTCGGAATCGTTTTCGAGTAAGCTATTGGGCGGAAAATTAAAAGGGCCCACTCAACAAATGTGGACAATTTTCAACTTATTTTGATATCTACGTTAAGCTTTCCATCCATACCAATTTTCCAAATATTCAAATCATGACCATATTTCCTTAAAGCTATATACCAATGGAAGCTTATTTTATAGCGATTGTTTTTATATTAACTGTGTCATATTTATTGCTACTCACGATTTTGTTACAGGAGGCCAAACTGAAAAGAGTTCTTCTAGCAACACCACTCCAGCGAAAGTTAATATATTGGACTTTTGCTGCTGTCGTCGATGCAAGTAAACAAACCCCAGTCACTTGCATCGATCGCTGCTGCGGTTCGAAGGACCTACCCTATGTTCTCTAAAATTTGCCTCCTCAACTAATAAAGATAGAGCAGACAGATGGCAGATTAAATCTATTGAAGTATCTGGTAGATTGGATGGCTCTATCCCACTCCGTCAACAGAGAAGGCGGTCGGCACTTTATACATACTGAAGCCTCGCTTCGCAGTATGACTTGCAACCACCGAAGACACCAGCGTGCTCCACCAGATTCTCGCTTGGAAAACTATAATTGTGTTGCAATTATAGTAATACCAGTGAGCTTCCACTCAAGATATATAATAAATTCATGAAATATCAATATATGGCTGTTTCCTTACATTATTTGTATATACTCGCAGTATACTTATCAGAACAAATCACACTAATTTGATTTCTCAAGACGCGGATGTTTTCTAAAGAGATGAAGCAGTTAAGCAGGTAACAAGACTCGCATTTTTACCCAAGAAATGTGTCTATTTCCCAGCGATTCGGAGTTTGTTTACATTGGAAGATGCATTGCGCAACCAGACTCGTTCAATCGCGTCACTGAATTTGCCAATGTCAGAGAAGGAAAGCTTGTGCGTATGTTTGGGCGTAAAATCGCAACGAAATATAGGGTTAGTTTTTGGTTTATAGCGGCTATATTACACGATTATTTTTTTTTGAAACGATATTTTTGGCATTTTGAAGTCATAAGATTTGCATTGGTATATAGCTTAATATATGCCGTCCACGTAATGATTATCTATTTTAAAATTATGAGCTGAGCTTGCAACTAACCCTGAGAAAGTATAATCTTAAAACAAATACACTGAATGATTTCCAAATCTCGTGTACAGGTTGCATCTAATTTCCTTAAATATGGCATATGGCAGTGAAGTCCACAGGATTAGCTAGGTTTGCATGTCCTTTATTTTTATAGGTATTCAAATATACAACGCTAACATAAATAGACATATTTTGTAGGAGTTTCAGCCATCATTTACAGAATTGCACGTACTCTCTAAATGCAAAAGAGTGAATTTCATTCTTTTTAGAGAAAATTCAAATTTAAAAAAAGATGAAATTTCCATCATCTTTCAAAAGAACACTTTTGGCTCAATTTTTATCTTGAGTCATTGACAAAATGACGTTCAGTGTATCATTTGTTTAATTATAAAGATAAACTTGAGCCAAAAAGTGGGCGTTGAAGGTGTGAAATTTCACTCTTTTCAGAGTGGCCCCTGTAGTCCTCTAAAAGAGTGATTCACCCTTTTGCATTTAGAGAGTATAGTTTCGGATGGGAAAATGCCATATGTTTTACAAACTTAATGTTATAACAATTGTCGCTAATAGTGTGTAGTATAAAATGAACAGGCATACACGAGTCAACTTTTGTTCAGTGTGCATTCAGTGTAATTCTGAGCAAACACTACCTTTATGAAATTAGACATTTAAGTGTCTTGCTTTAAAATGCAATAATATTTGTTCAATAAAATCAATACCAGTTTAGCTGGCCTTATACATATAAGGCAGGTGAGTTGAGGTTTCATACCTTATTCCCTTACAGCTAGTGACGATGGCGCATCTGCGACTGTTACTATTGGGGCAACTAACGTTACTGTCTTTTCTACAAACGTGTTTAAGTGGTAAGTGGATGTATTTCTAGGTTATAAAATATCATTTTTATAGTGTGTTTCTATTGATACCGATTGTCCAGTATATACCAGCAAAGGGATTAAATTGGCTAAAAATAAAAAGTCGTTTACTGGCATTTTACTGCTTATACCGACGAAAGTTTTCTCCGGTGTAAAAGGGGATTTGGTCCGCCCGGAGCCATAGACCGAGCTCCATAGACGACAACAAAACTAAAAACAGCGTAAAACTAATGTTGACGTATTAACGTATGAAAGCTTTTAAGCCCCTCGATTTGTTGATGAATGTGTTTGGATTTTTTAAGAGGTCCAAAGTGACCTATCCATTGATGGGATACGGCAAGAGTCATCCTCGCCTCTCTCGATACAATTAGCCCTGGAGCTAGCACACATTTGTAACACATCTCACGTACAAAAGGTTTGAGTGATTAAATATGTTGACAGACTGACCGGAACCCCTGAAACGCGATTCTTAAGTGCCGCAAGTGGTGCCTTAAGGAGAGGGGGCCAAAACAAAGTTTGTACAGGGGTCAAATTTGTAAATTGATCCAATCATGTTGAAAAGCACACCATGTTATGGGTCTAACCATAAGGATTCAGAAAAGGTATAGTTTGTAATATGTACAGCCTAAAGTTTCAGAGTTATAGGCCAAAAACAGCAAAAATCAATAATAAGGGTCAATTTCAGTTGTACAGGGGTCAAATTTTAAAGTTGCTCCGATTTAGATAAAAAATGGTGCAAATTATTGGTGGAGTTCATAGGATTAAAATAAGGAATAGTTTTGACTGTCTTAAATGCTTAGTTTCCGATGTAGGGGGCACAGAAGGTCAACGGTCCATTGCATTCAATGGGGCTTGATCTTGTTACCCCCCTACTTTCTTAAGCAAGCATTTGAGACACACAAAACTATTCCTTAATTTAATCCTATGAGCTCCACCAATAATTTGCACCATTTTTTATCCAAATCAAAGCAATTTTAAAATTTGACCCCTGTACAACTGAAATTGACCCTTTTATTGATTTTTGCTGTTTTTAGCCTATAACTCTGAAACTTTAGGCTGTACATATTACAAACTATACCTTTTCTGAATCCTTATGGTTAGACACATAATGTGGTGTGCTTTTCAACATGATTGGATCAATTTACAAATTTGACCCCTGTACAAACTTTGTTTTGGCCCCCTCTCCTTAAGGCACCACTTGCGGCACTTAAGAATCACGTTTCAGGGGTTCCTGTCAGTCTGCCAACATATTTAATCACTGAAACCTTTTGTACTTGAGATGTGTTACAAATGTGTGCTAGCTCCCGGGTTAAATGGTTGGCGTAGAAATCCGGTTGAAGTTTAGAAAAACGTCAATAATTTTGTAATATCCTCATCTTTCTTAGCATTAACTGCCTGATAACTATTTCCATGACGAGCGGCACTGGCACATTTTCACAAAATATGAAATGTCTTCAATTTGCTCGCAAGTCATAGTCTAGGCCATTGGAAGAATACAGGTATATTTTACACATAAAAATAACGTACCCCAAAACAGAGAGGGGCATTAATAAGAGGCTAAAGACATCCAGGTAATTTGTAGGATAACTTAAAGTTTGCCGTAACTTTATTCAACAAATGTGTCTATTACATGGATATAATAGACTCCTACTCATTGATATTAAAACCACAAAGGTCACAGACCGGTCAAACACATTGAATGCCGTTGCATTTAACTCCGGCGTGTGTTTTCTTGTGATCAACGTCATTTCCGTCGTCTGCTGAATAAATGTCGCCTGAGTCAGTTTATTATCTAAAGGGCGCTGATTTGGTCTAATCATTTCAGAGGAGGGGTAATGTATATAAAAGCTTTACAACATTGCCAAAAATGAATTTGGACAAATCTTGAAGGCGCACTATATACAAATGTGCCAGTGTCTCTTTAATATTGGCATTTGTTTAATAGTTCTAATAGTTATGAAAACATCAATCTTTATTACTTTTATCTAGCATAAAATTACAATTTGGAAGCAGAGAAAATGTAAATAAACAGTGGTTAGAAAATAATACTACACATTTTGAAAAAGAGTAGTATTTATACGCTGACCTCGTGATAAACTTGAATACATTGGTCCATTAAAAGTAGTTTGCTTTATTTCAGCCAATCGTTTAAATCTGAATGGTTACCATTCTACTGATGGTGATTTTATCGATGATGACCCAGAAACATGCGTACATCTCTATAATAAACACTGTAAGTAAAAAAGGGGCTAAAGTTTACAGGGGTAAAAAATCAAAATGATTGATTGATTGAGCTAATCATGGAGTATCGTATTCTTCTAATCACACTGAATAAGAAAACGTTTAGTTTGTCTAACTTTTGAACTTTAGTTTTAGGCATACAGATCAAAAATTGTTCAAGGTCATCGTGGAATAAAATTTTCAAAACAGTCTCATTTTAATTAAGCTAATTCCACATTATTCGTGCATGTTGTACGGTTATATATATTTGAAATATTGACCTTACAGGGCGGTGGCATGTGACCGCCCATAGACCCTGCCGCAACCTGTCATTATGAGCCCTTCTGTGCAAGAAAATTATTTTAACTATTTCAATATATCTTTTCAGTTTTTACACAATGAGACTTACAATTTAATACACTTTTGGAAAGGATCGGAGCATTCTGAGCCTTTACCCCGTATGACCTTTTAAACAGTTATTTCCATGCAGTTAATAATCCATAAATCGCATATACGGCAAACTATACTTTTGCAATCCTTATGACATGACACAAACATTGGTATACATTTGAACGCAATTGAAATATTTTAGAATTTGACCCCTATACAAACTTACCCCCTTATTTCTCAAATAGCACACATGGGATTTGGGTGACTTTTGATATGTTGCTCCTTACAACATCAGGAAACTATCCTTAAAAAATCAGCTTATACGTAATTTATTTCCACGTGGTTTTCTATATATCTTGGACTAAATTAGCATGATCAGCATAGTGATTAGATCAAGATGCTTACTATTTGAATGGGGAGTTTACATGCAATGGCTCCGGTCGACTATAACTTTGCTCATTTTTTTTTAAAGCTGACCAAACTTGGAGCGTACAACTTGGAGAAAAAGTATGTGTACCAGGAATTTACATTAATGCGGAGGCGAATGGAAGAACAAGCAGTTTTGTGATAGTCGGCAATGAAACCTGTGCTTCAGATTTTTTCTACGGCCACAGCCAATATTGGCAATCATGGCAATGCAACAAGATTTTATGTGGAAATGTAGTGACTGTGTTAATTCCTCGACATTACTGGCGAAGGCTAGCGCTGTGTGAAATTGATTTAGAAGTGACCGGAAATGCCTCTACCACTGTCTCCATGGTTACCACCCTCCCGTCAGCAACAAGTGGTCCACTACCATTTTATTACGAACAATCAGGTATTATACGGTTAAAATAGCAGAAGAGTTTGGGGATTCAGAGATTATGTTTTTGAAAGTCACTGTCACTGTTATAATTACTCGTAGAGGGTGTCAATCAATATTCATTTGCAAATGACCAATATTAACCTTAAGAACCCGCATATAATGTAAAATTAAAGATAAAATGAGTATAGCAATGGTGAGTAGATGACACAGGTAAGATATTTCCTTTACCTTTTCTTATGTGGGTGTTACGAAAGCAAAATGCTTAATTATCCGAGAGGCGAGTTTGTTTATATTTCAGTACAATGCCGCACTCCCAGAGAAGACATGAGAGACGCTTCGCATTGAGACACTCATCAATGGACGAGTACAACGTCTGGCTGCTTCACTGAATTCCGCAAGGTCCTTGGTTGTGCATTGTTGCTCCAGCAGTGGGCAGACCAAGAGATGTTCCAATGTATGTGGTGCTGTTCTACAACCACAGGAAGTGTCCTGATCTGCTTCCAGATAGCCCCACTTCTGCAAGGCAACCTGAGATCGGCCAATTCTTGGTGGAATTCCCAAGTCTGAGTTGAAGGTGCTTGAAGTCTACTGATGGAGGTTTGTAGACTGTAGTTTGTGATTGCCATTATAATGTGTTTTGGACATTCCAAATTCTTGTAAACATTTATTTACATTCAGCTGTATTTTATCATCTACTTTCACTCCAGGACACGCATGAGGGAAGAGTAATAGTCAGCTATTATATCGTGCTGGTGAATAAGAAGATATCGTCAAAGCTCGGATGTATCGTCATCACATTTCCAAAGTGAAATACGACCTTTGTACTGCAGTAGAGATGTCATATTTCAATCTGCACTATCAAATCTGTCTGCCTGTATTCATGAAATTAAACTCTGGATGACTAAAAAACATGCTCAAATTAAATGACTCTAAGACGAATTTTTTTCATAGCCATTTCACATTTCAACACGCCCAAGCTGCCTTCTGACATCTGCTCAGATTGGCTCTAACAGTTGTAAACCATCCTAAACTGTGCGCAAACGTAGGAGTTCTTGTTTACAGTGACGTTCTATGTCCTCCACATATCATCCAGTCTCGGTAGTAATCTGAATTATCATCTGCGCAACATAATTCCGCTCAGAAATATTTCCTCGATAGAGATCTGATGTCACCAGGTCGTACGTTCATTGATACTCTCCAATTTGACTATGCTAAGGCACTCCTCTTGGCACAAGACACCGACATATCACGATTCACAGCCTGAAGAAATGTCTATTCCTCAAGTTCTAATCCCATCAAAGCATTCTTCCAACTCGCGTTTTGACACTTCATAAGCAAAACCTTCAAAGCTTTCACAAAGATTCGCTGGACAAGTAAACCCCCACCTGTTTCTCAGTCTTCCTGCCCGCGTGTTGTACTTTTGGGCGACTCACAATCTCCAACGACGATTGATGGTAAAAGGCTATTGAGAATCATGTCACCCATCTCATCGCACGCGGGTAAACGTTTGTTCGAGCAGTATGCGATGATCTTGTTAAATATCAGTCGTTTTTCACAGGCAGACTCCTTTGATCTACATGTGGTACAAATAACCTACAAGGATCCTTGATGAAATTGAAGCAAACTAACACAACTACGACAAAATAAAGACCCATGCTGGGTTAAATGTGTAGGTTGCCATTTCTTCTTGAATTTGTAGGAAATACAAACAGGAATCAAGTTCGAACCTTGAAGAATTATCTACAAGATTTGTAATGACAATCGCTGGACTTATATTGATAACCACTCATGTCCCATCGACATGGCCACTAATAACCTTCCCCGGATAACAGAAGACTAAACGTTTTTTTTACTCGTTAATTTCCAGATTTTTAAGGTTGTGACCCGTACTCGTTCTACGGACAATTTATCCAAAGTGGTCGACTGCTCATTATACTTAATGAACAGAAAACCTCTGATAATCGGCGATTTAACTGTAAATGTTTTATGCTATACTTTAACAGTCCCAATGATCCTTAATGTTGATCCTTTGTTAATAACAAGGTGTCTTATAATTATGTTTCTATGATATTGGGTCTGCAATTACAGTGTTGGTTCAATGTGATAGCTCGCTAATGTACATGTACACCTATCCTTACAGTGCTCCCCCAACACTTCTTTAAATTTTGATTCACGTAACCTTTCTTCTGATGCAAGTGATAACCACGAAAAAAAGAACAACGATATTACTGTGTTGTATTTTTAATTCTCGTACGTCATGAAAAACAAGCTACCTGAGATCATGCTCGTGTTGTTTCTGAAATTCATGATATCGTTGCTATTTCAGATTCCTGGCTTGATGGTACCTACAAAGGATTGGTGAAATTTCTCAGTGGATTAGTAGTATTTATAGAAATGATAGAAATACCCCTGGTGGTGGTTGTTCTGTTAGTGTTAAATCTGATCTTTATCCCGTTATTTCCGTGATAGATTTATGTATGCGATGTCTTTAATTGTATGGGCGGATTTTAGTCAGTACCGCGCAAATGGTCAAGTTTCTTTGAGTGTTTTTTTTAAAGATAAAATTGATTTTGAATTCGAGATATAATGTAGTTACCGATTACTCAGTTCTCACGTAAGGTACAGGCTTGTCAAAAACATATTCTCTAATCACTCTTGTGGGAGATTTTTAATATTCACAGAGTGGGAAAATAGTGTCCTAATGTAGTCCTGGTCTCCCATCTCTTCTCATTGACACAATGCACTCAAGTGGCTTTACAGAAGTTCTGAATGACCGACTTATTAACTACAAGGGGATGGACCACTTCCTGATTTGGTTTTTTGTAGCTGATACTGGTCTTTTGTGCATCTTGTGAGTCATCCTTTAACAATAATTGTTGTGATCATGCTGCTGTTATCTAAACTTAAACCTGGGTACACAATTACCTAATCTATTCAAAGGATGTTATTTGTTTAGGTAAGACACTTTTTGAGCTCCGCGTAGTACTCTACGTAATAATTTAAGGTCGTGTGTTAAGACGCCACTGATATAATGAATTTGGAAAAATAATGCGCTGAAAGTATTCTTCAATCATGCTATTACAATTTCTGTTTCCTCAGAAAAAGGTTAGAACTGGTTCCTCAGTACCATGGTAACGAGATATCCGCAAATGGGGGACACGTAAAAAGATTTCGTACAAAGGCCAAACAACAGTCTGAGGGTGCTTGGAGAAAGTTTAATGATTGTGTACAAACTAGACAATCTTTTGTTTCGTAAAAGTCATCGGGGGGGGGGGCGGGGGGTGGATTATTCTATCATTTCTCAGCCAGCTTCCAAACATCCTAAAAAATTCTGGGGCCCTATATCAAAGCGGACTCGAAGATTCTCCTCAGACCTTCTTTCATCAAAAGTTTGAGATCATTAGATTCACAGATAGTAGATATGCAACTGCTTTTTAAGCAGTTTTCTCTTACACTTTGGTGAGGCTTATATCCCCTTGACCTTTCTTCGTTGTCAGATTCTCCAATCACGAGCATGGTGGTTTCTCCTTTGGTTTGGTCTCCATTTACTGTTGAAGAGTGCTCATTGTTCTCAAAGACCTAGAGACCAATCAATCGCCTGGTCCGATGGATTCTAACCCATTTCCCGTAACATCATGTACTGTGAACTTTCCCCTTCCTTATGTGCTTATTCAATCACATCATCTATTCTAAGTGTGATTTCCAAAGTCTTTGGAAATTGCTATGTTGTTTCCTACCTATAAAGAGTTTTCTGGCAACCCAAATATGCCCCTCAGTTACCGTCCTGTGTCTTTGACATCTGTCTTTTGTAAAATCTTGGGAAACTGTTTGTTACCTCGATTAAGTCCTATATTGAGGAGAAATACTATCCTTTATACAACAAATTATGGCTTTTAGACAGGCAAAATGGTGAACAAATGTTTGTCTAATTCTCTTGCATATTACTTGGTGAAAGCCCTGATGGCGTGACTGTCACTTGGTTGACACTGCTTTTCTTGATTTTACTCTGTCTTTTTGATAAAGTGGACCACAATATCTTACTTAAGAAACATCAATGCTTGTGGTATTCGGATCTCCTTCTTTCTGGATTCAGCATTTTCCTCATGGAAAGGCATCAGCAGGGGGATTTACAACGGCGAATTCTCTGATTGGGCAAGTGTCACTTCTGGAGTTCCCACTTGGCAGTGCTGGTTCCTGTTCTCTTCCTTTTTTTGTGTTCGGATATCAACATTGGCTGTCCCTTCGCCCATCTTTCAATTTGCTGACGATCACACATTGGTGAGACCTGTTCGGAATTTCGATGATCGGTCGACCTTCAAAATGATCGTGATAAACTGTACTCGTGGACAGTCAAGAACAGCTTCCACTTAATGCCTCTAAATGTGCTGTTATGCATTTATCTAGATCTAGGATGTGTGCCAAATCAACTTACTCTTTGGGTGGTGACACGCTACAGTCAGTTGATGATTTTAAACTACTTGGCTTTACGTTCTTTCTCCATCTTGCATTTTCTTCACGTATTGATTCCACGTGCAATACAATCTCACGTCTTGTTGGTTTTATCATCAATGTACTACGAATATGCACTTCTCTGCGTTATTGCACTTAATACAAGCTCCTGTCCTTCCTCAATCTGGTTTACTGGTGGCTTTGTTTGGGGCTCCATTTAATATTTCCTTTATTCAAATGCTTGAGAACTTGCAAGGAAAATAACTCGTGTGCTAATGTACATGAAAAGGTCTTGGTCTGATAATGGTCAACGGGTTACGTATCTTGATAGGTTTCTGATTTTGGCCTTATGAAATTTGACGAAGTGTTTAATAAGTTTCAAAGCTGTAATTTTTTGGCTTCCGACTTCTCACCGGCATGGGTCCAACCTCGTTTCATTGGATTTTCTTTCGTCGAAGTGTTGTGAATGAACTAGCTTCTCTGCACGGCGTGCACGTCGAATTCTTTTCTCAATTCTTATTTGTTTCGCCTTCCCTAGACTATTGGAAAGTATCCTTGTTGTATCCGTCATGCTGATATCTTTATATCAATTCAAGGTATTATGTACACGACACCACATTTTCTTATTAAACTGATGTTTTATCCGCTTGCTTATTCATCTGCCCATGTATTTTACTGTATAATTGTGTATGCATGTATATATAAATCTTTATTTGGTGCACAGGAAAGAACTCCCATCATTGTGTTTGGCTGTGTACCCATTTTTTTTCGTTTCTTTCCTGAGTTACTATTTTGCCTCATGCTTTTTAATGAGTAACTCAAATAATTATTATTATTATTATTTACGATTACAGAAACATCAAAACTGGGCGCAAAGCTTATCTACCGTGCACCTAAGCGTTATCACGTCACTCCTTACATCCAAGATCTGCATTGGCTTACCATCATGAACCAGCATTACTTTTAAAATCCTGGTAATTGGTCTATAAGTGCATAAACAACTTGGCACACAGTCATAATCTTGCCCACGCTTTGTCATTTTTACACACCTGGGCGGCACCGGGTCATAATACCATTACTACAGTGTCCGTGGGACTGAGTGTCCTACACCCAATCTGTCTAGTTGTGTTCTCTACTTGATGCTGTCGCATCATTTGTTTTCAGCACTGTACTCAAATGGCATCAGTCTAACACGTCACGGTTTATTCCGTTAATGTGGCTATGGTAGCTAGGACACCCTCTTATGATGGACACTCAGTTTCTTTACAAACCCGGGGTTACGATCTGCATCTGACAGTACAAAGAGCTCAATGAACATAATTTCTCCCACGTTCACTACATTCTTCTGCTGCGGACAATGGTTTTCATTTGCTGCACCACGGTGGGTCACATAAAACTAAGACCTAAGACTTAAAACCACTATAAAACTAAGACCCCGCCCCTATAAAACTAAGACCCCACTATCAAACTAAGACCAGCCTCACTATAAAACTAAGACCAAACTACTATAAAACTAAGACCCCTGTAACTATAAAACTAACCCTCCACTGTAAAATAAAACCCCTCACTATAAAACTAGCCACCTCAACTATAAAACTAAGACCGCCCACTATAAAACTAAGACCCCTCAACTATAAAACTAAGACCCCCCAACTATAAAAGAAAGACCCCCCAACTATAAAAGAAAGACCCCCCAACTATAAAAGAAAGACCCCCCAACTATAAAACTAAGACCCCTCAACTATAAACTAAAGACCACCTCAACTATAAAACGAAGACCCCCTCAACTTAAAACTAAGACCAGGATCCTAAACAATTGGGATAGGACACTCGAACAAGAGAGTGGAGGCAGTACATGCAATGAAATCTGCAGCTTATAGTTCGCCAGTCGTACTTGGCACTATTATGCTATAAGTCATCCCCGATATACGTCATGCTGAGAAATTATTAGCTAATTAGGTAGCCTTATCAAAAATGGTGGCGCTCGCCTATCATCATCAATATCGAAATCGTTTCTCCGGGTATTGTACACAATGTTTCACCCGCTGCTAAGACCCACTTATTTTTATCCTTATTTTGGAGTTCTTTTAAAACTTGTACATTATTCGTACACAAAAACAATCGTCATGGATGCGTTCAAGTTGTGTCATTACCACGCTTTAGAGGCACTCTCAGTGAAAATAACAAAAAAATAATCTATAAATTAGATTTTTTTAATGTCTGCTGTAACAAGCTTGTACAGTTACCTTAAACATATCCTGCCCAAAAAAAAATTAATAAGGCCAGGGCAAACTAATAAGGACAAACAACTGGATAATTAGGTCATTACTGTGCGTACGGACACTTTCTACAAGGACGTAATTGAATGGAGAGTCATATCTTTGAACACTGTTTTTTTGTTCTGATGTCTTCTTCAGTTGGAAAAGTAAACTTATGAGAATTAAAAGACATCCATATTTGAACGTCCTAATATAACAAGTGAACTACTAATGCTATATTTATATTTTTCTCACATCAGGATGATTATGTAAGCCCTAATTAAGTTCGGGTAAAGGGGATGGGAGATTGTAAAAAAAGTGTAGGCCTGTTGTAAATAAGTAATTCCTATAGTTATTAAAAAGGTTATTTTCGTGTTCGATGATAGGTTTATAGTGTAAGGGTCTAGGGTTCTTATAGGGGGAGTTCGTTGCACTTACTCTAGACATTTACCATGCATTTTCTTATTGAGAATGACTAGTCATTTGAAAAAAGTTTGGGTATTCACTAAACAAACAGGTATGGTACACTTAATTAAACAGAGCACATCTTTGATTGACTGTTGACTCCCATAGCAAAATTAAAAAAAAAAAAGAAAAAAATAAAAAGTTTTTCATTAAAAAACCCCTAAACAAAACCCCCCAACACAAAAAAAAAACAAAACCCCCCCCAAAAGCAAAAACAAATAGATAAAATTCATTTTTGTAATGTAATCACTATTAGGCATCTAGAATGATATATTTTGATTTCTGTTGAATGTATCAGTACTCTACAACACCTTTTGACTAAGTCATTGCCCTAATTATGGTAAATTTGTTTGTTAAAAAAAAAAAAAAAAAAAAGAGACCATCTATTGCTTAGTTTTACCCCCAATCATGTCAAACTTGGGCAATAAGTTCTAATGCTCAGAATTTACCCATTATCGTAAAGGAGGAGCTAAAAACTGACCAAAAGTTGTAAAATTAGGGGTTCTAAGTATAAATCCATATTTCAAATTGGTATCTATGGGCCCTGCTATTACATAATAGGGCCCGATGTAATGAAAAATATAACGACGATACCCCTCTAAGCAAAAAAGGTAAAGGACATTTTGCAAAAATGGCCATCTACTAAGTAATATCACATCAAAGGATTTTTTTGTTCTCTTTCAATGTTTGAATGTTTACTGATTGTACAGTACATTTTGGTTTTGACACCAATTAGTACATTTCTCAAGTTGTGAGAGTTTTGATGAAATTGTACCTTAGTAGATATGTCCGTTTTGCAAGCCCGGGAGTACGGTTGACATTGTATGTTATATTTTGTCGCCGTAGGGATTATCAGGGGCCCGAATATAACCAATATGAACATAGTATATAAGCGCATCATAGAAAAGCTTGGTCGAGATTTTTTACGTTACAATATTGGATAATTTAAGCCTTACATACTCCGGGGGGATTTTCATAATGAATGTTTTCGCCAAAAAAAATTACTATTGTTTAAGGGTATGTATACAAAAAAAAAAATTCAGGGAGATCCAGCCAAGCAATTGTAAGTAACATTCAAAAACATTAAAGCGGACAGAAAAGGATATAATTTAGATAAGGTCCATTTTCTATGTTCGGTTGGCTTCAAAAACTTTGAACTATAGGGGCATCAAATGCATAAGTAATATAGTGGTAAAGTCAAGAAATTGCAAAAAAAAAACCCAAAAAAAACAAAAAACAACAACTAGACACACCAAACGGGGTTAAGTGGGCCTAGCTAATTATTGATGTGAGAAAAAATACAACAAATATAGTGTAAATTACTTCACTTGCTAATTTAACTCTTAATAAAACGAGAGGACCAAACACATTAGGGTCTCTAGATGATTTCATGAATATAACCCCCCACCCCCACCTATAATGGGTAAATGACCCACTGCACAAGCATGCAATGATTTTTTCTGACTGAGATTAATGCACAAGTTCTAAGAGAAACTCCAAAATATAAAAATAGTTTTACTAATGGTCTTTGTTATATAGTTGAAGGGGTCTTAGTTTTATAGGTGGGGGTCTAGTTTTATCGTTGGGGGGGTCTTAGTTTTATAGTAGAGGGTCTTAGTTTTGTCGGACAGGGTATGAGTTTGATTAGTGGGTAGTGGGGTCTTAGTTTTATAGTTACATTGTCTAGTTTTAGTAGTGGGGCGTTTAGTTTTATAGTGGTTTAAGTCTTAGGTCTTAGTTTTATAGTCACCCGCCACCACCGCGTTGTGGATTCGTTGCCTATAGCTCTTCGCCACATCACCTTCAGTTCATAGTTTCAAAAAGGATAAAAACCCCATATCTATTCTTGCAATATTAGTTTGTTGTTTTTTTTTTCAATTGTTCAAGTTTTTGCATTGTACTATCACCCGCTGTGATCTAGATGGAACAGCGGGTTATAAGAACCTTTTGTATGTATGTATGTATGTATGTAGTATGTATGTATGTATGTTTGTGTGTGTGTATGTATGTATATATATGTAATGTGCTCGGGTGGGGGCACTCCCCTTTTGGAGGTGACGCATATAAGCTGTTAAGAAACCATTATCAGCTGATTATCAGCATTGTTATCACCCAAAGGCACCATATTTTTGTAATTTTTTTAGGGAAAAAATTGAAAAAAAAAAAAATATTCAAAGACCTCTACTATTTTTTAGAATGTTTTACAAAATATTCAACCAAAGACTCGATTTAAAAAATAGCACATTTATCACTCAAATAACCCATATTTACGATCAATTTCTTTTTTACCCAAAGCACCTGTTTTGTAGTTCTCCGTCACCGAATGACCCTTGATTTAAAATTGCCAGCCTTGGACTCGTATCCATTTCAAATGTAAAGTGCCCCTACCCGGGAATATACCTATTGTCGAGGCATCATCTGTACAGATTTTACCTGGCCAATGGATTGCTATCCTGAGTAAAACCAATTAAATTGAATTGAAACAAAGCAATTGCGTGCGATGTATTGGTGTGTGTTTCAACAGTGTCTTTCGTCTCAAAATGACAACTACTCAATTATACTTCAGGAAGCCTTGCATTTTAAGATGAAATTCGGTGACAATTTTTAACAAAATCAAAATAAAGCCATATAGCTAAGAAATTATGAAAGACATTGATGATCCTTTACCTCTAATTAAACAAAAAGATCGATGAAGTCATAAAAAGGTAACTAGTTTTGTTAGAATGCCGACCTCCTCTAACGTAATCAGAAGACATAATAATTACCGAATGGCCATACTAGATTCCACAGGGACTAGCTCTCATTATGTGAAGTATTGAAAGAGCAATAGCAGATGCATGGCCACAGCAGCCAGCAAAGTCCCCGGGGTGGGTACTCAACCCAAAATTAGGTACAGGTGTGCGTCCGTCGGGTAAAAAAATCGACCCATGTTTATAGTGACCAAATTGTACAAAATATGACCCATTTATATAGTTAGTTCCAAATTTCCACCCATTTCTATAGTTGGCTTTGAAATTTCACACCATTTTTATAGTAATCTTAGCAAAATCGGCCCATTTTCACAGTAACTTTTCCAAAATTGGAAAAATAAATCATTTTCGTGTGAGTTTAAGAAAAATCAGAAAAATGGACCCATTTTCATAGTAAATTGCGACCAAAATTGAAAAATGGACCCATTTATATAGTAGCAATGACCTAAAAAAAGTAACCCATCAATATAGTAGCATGGTGAGAAAAATGACCCATTGTTATAGTAAGGGGTGAAAATGTGACCCATATTGGCGGCACATATGTACCTACCCTTTTCCACTGAGTAACCCCCCGGGCAAAGTCCCGCTGTGCGTGAATTACACCAACATCAGGTCACGCACTGCTGCCATTTCAAAACGCGGACATTTACTTCGCATTTCCTAAGAAAAATCGATGACCGTGTAGGAATTATTTTGTCTAAAATGGTTCCTTTTATACCACCCGAAGCTGTTCAACAGAAAACACTTCTAACCGGTCACATATTTTTGTTTTAAAACCTTTTAATTAAACCCGAATATAAAATTTCCACAGATGACTACTAAAGTCTGTTGAAGGAGACTCTTATTTGAATAATGACACTCAATAACAATAGCTCAGCGGGATGTTGTTGGCTGCTATGATGAGGCACACAAATTAGGCAATTCCAGGTTGAAACAATCACCCTGGTCGTCAGACAGCAAGGAATTATAGGCGCTTATGAGGATGGGGGCGTCTTGGGGAAAGTATAGTTGTTTAGATTTCGTTTCGCCACGGGCAGCAAAAAAAATACATAGGTTAAAAAGTAGCGGTGTGTGTGAATTGTGAAATATTTTGCCTAATGTTAATCCTGTACCGTTAGGTACAAGTCAAGGATTATCCTGAAGTACGTTTCTGAAAGTGCGATCTTGGTTGCTGGGCTGGGCAGGATGATGATCAAATTAAAGATGTACTGTCTCAGGATTTTATTTGCCAGTTGTCAAAAGATATCACTTTTGTCCAACCTTCGGTCATTATAATCTGAAAAGGTATACTTGTCCTGTAAGTAAAGTATAGCTTGCATGCTGCCAAACATTATTAACGACCAATTCTGAAATACTGTTGTAATCAATTGAAGCGCTATTTTGCGTGTCAATGTGAAAAGGAGCCGGGGAATCGAATCATTTGTGTATTTAGTTGAAATGAATAGGCTTTGAAATCGTGACCTGTGAAAATGGCAATGGGAAGGAATCACAAAGCTAAATATTTTAAAATCAATGGAGTGTCGGCAAGTTGCCATCATGCAGACGGCCACATTTATTTTATGTTACTTTCTGTCAACTTCCTGCATTTATAAGATTTCCTTTTTAGTCTGTAGGCTTTTGGTAAGATTTTGTTAAAATAATCATGGGTCTATGTAATTACAGTATGAGAGGAGGTTGTGTAAAGTACGTTCTATGTTGATAAAGTGGCCCTAAACCTGATGAAACATTGATAATATTTCTAAGCTAAATGTTTAGGGAGCAGTGGCTTCGTACAACCAGCTTTTTTTCAGGGGGGAAAAGGGGAGGGGGCACAAAAGATTTCGGTGGGGGGCAATCAGATATTAAAATGGTTAGCTATAGTGTATCGCCTATGTAAATCACTAATTTTTTCAGGGGGGGGGCAAGATTCCCCAAAGAGACATGAGGAGATTTACAGAAAGAAGGGGGGCGCCCCCAATTTGTTCGAACCCCAGTTTTTTTGAGTATTTTGGAATGCTTACCAATATGTATTTAGATTAACATGAATGAATAAGCTGAACACGCCATTTAATATAGTAAGATGATATTTAGTACTTGCACGACGAAAAGTCAAAGCATGGTTTTCTATGGGGAACGATTACGATAGAAGGCAGTTTGCGGTTTATTTTGTACTTGTTTGTTCAATGAGCCTTCGAAACATTCTCTTAGGTGGATCTAAAACTGATCCATGAAATTTGAGAGAAATTAGTGAGATCCTCAAAAAAACTCTCCTCCTGTCAATTTAATATTGGTGAATAGGGTTGGGTTTCTAATTTGAAGCTCAGGGTTGCAGCTGCTGGCAGCGGCGGCGTCGCGAAGTTTTTAGAAATAAATCAAGTATAAATAAAGGTATAAATAAATATAGAAATACAAAAGTATAAAATAACATAGAAATAAATAAAATTATAAAATAAACTAAATACACAATTATTTGGCTGAAATCGAATTTCAAGCTAGGTTTGCAGCCAGTGGCAGCGGTGGCGCCCGCGAAGCCTTGCTGTTGGTGGAATTCGGGGTTGGGTGTAATTTGAAGCTCAGGGTTGCAGCCGCAGGCAGCGGCGGCAGGGCGTCGCCGAAGTTTTAGAAATAACTAACTAAACAAACCGCGAAACATGGTAAATGTTAAGAGTTGTATTAAAGTATGACAGAACTTCACCCTTATTGGCTTGAGGAAATATGTGAGTGAATGGGATTTGTTTAAATATCAACTTTTTAAAAAAAAAACATGTTAATTGCGTGTTGAGAAATTAAAGTCTTAGAATAAATAATAAAATAAATAAGTTAAATAAAGTAATATATGAAATAATAAGTAAATCAATAAACAAAGTTCGGTGCCTGCATCTAATTTCAAGCTCGGTTTGCAGCCAGTGGCAGGGCGGCGCACGCGAAGCCTTAACTGTTGGTGATGAAATCGGGTTTGGTCTAATTTTGAAGCTCTGGGTTGCAGCCGCTTGGGCCAGCGGCGGCGTTTCGCGAAAGGTTTGAGAATAAATAAAGAATAAATAAATGTATAAATAAATATATAAATACATACATGTATAAATAAAATATAAATAAATAAAATTTATAAATAATATATAAATAAATAAACATATTTGGCTGCCATCGAATTTCAAGCTCGGGTTGCAGCCAGTGGAAGCGGTGGCGCCGCGAAGCCTTTCTGTTGGTGAAACAATCGGGGGGGTTGGGTGTGGGGGGGGGTAATGTAATTGAAGCTCAGGGTTGCAGCCACGGGCAGGGGCGGCGTCGCGAAGTTTAGAACTAACTAACCAACGAGAACAGTTAAAGTTAAGAGTGTATTTAAAGTAGACAGAACTTCACCGTATTGGTTGAGAAAATATGTTAGTTTGCATTACGAGAAATTACGTTATTTGAAAACATGTTAATTGAGTTTTAGAAATAAAGTTCTTAGAAATAAATAAATAAAATACATAAAGTAACATAAGTAAATATATGAATTACAAGATAAATAAATACAACAACGTTAGTTGCCTGATTAATTTGCAAGATCGGGTTGGCAGCCAGTGGCAGCGGCGGCGCCGCGAAGTTTTAGAAAATAAATAAATAATAAAAAATTGTTAAATAAATTATAAATACATAAATGTTTAAAGACATTATAGAATACTAAAATGTATTAAATAAAATATATAATAAAAATACAACAGATTGGCTGCATCGAATTCAAAGCTCGGTTTGCAGCAGTAGGACAGCGGTGGTGGCGCAGCGAAGCATTTCGGTTGGTGAGAATCGGTGGGGTGGGGTGTAGGTTGTGGGTTGGGTGAATTTGAAAAGCTCACGGTGAAGGCCGCTGGCAGCGGCGGCGTCGCCGAAGTTTTAGGGGGGGGGGGGGGGGGGGAACTAACTAACCAACGAAAACATGTTAAATGTTAAGATTGTTTATTTAAAGGATGACAGAACTTCACCCTTATTGGTGGAGAAAATAGTTGTTTGCTTACGAGAATACTACGTTTTATTTAGAAAACATGTAATTGCGTTTAGAAATAAAGTCTTAGAATAAATAAAATATAAAATAAAAATAAGTAAATAAGTAAAGAATATAATAATAAGTAAAAAATACAACAAAGTTAGTTGACTGCATCTAATTTCAAGCTCTGGTTGCAGCAGTGGCAGCGGCGGCGCCCCGAAGTGTTAGAACTAAGAAATAATAAATTAAATGTATAAATAAATATATAAATACATAAATGTTTACATAAAAGATATAAATAAAATTATAAAGAAAATATATAAATAAATTACAACAATTTGGCTGATCGATATTCCAAGCTGGGTTTGCAGCCAGTGGCAGCGGTGGCGCCCGCGCGCTTTATCTTGGTGAAAATCGGGGGTTGGGGTTGTGAAAGTTTGAAGCTAAGGGTTGCATCCGCTGGCAGCGGCGGAGTCGCGAAGTTTTAGAACGAACGAACCAACGAGAACATGTAAATGTTACGAGTGTATTTGAAGAATGACAGAACTTCACCCTTATTGGTGGAGAAAATATGTTAGTTTGCTTTAAGCAGAATATACGTTTATTTAGAAGAAAAAATGTTAATGCGTTTTAGAAATAAAGTCTCTTAGAAAGAAATAAATAAAATAAATAAGTAAATGTAAGGAAATATCTGAAGTAATAAGTAAATAAATCCAACAAAGTTAGGTGCTGCATCTAAGTTCAAGCTCGGGTTGCAGCAAGTGGCAGCGGCGGCGCCGGCGAGCCTTATACTGTTGGTTGAAATTAGGGTTGGGTCAATTTTGAAGCTCAGGGTTGAAGCCGCTGGCAGCGGCGGCTCTGCCGTCGCGTCCGATAGTTTTAGTAGAACTAAATAACCAACGAAAACATGTAAATGTTAAGAGTGTATTTAAAGAAACGCCACAGCTTAAGCCTTGTTGGTTGAGAAAATATGTTAGTTGCTTACATGTTATGTATTGAAAACACACGTAATTACGTTATATTTGGTTGAGAAAATATGGTATTTTAGAAAACATGTGAAATGATAAGAGTTGTGTTCGTCAATCAATGGCGTTAGAAGGTTGAAAGATATGTTATTGGTAGTTATTTAAAAAACGTTAATAATAGTGTGATGTACCCTGTGGAATCTTAGGGTGAAAGGTGTTTGATGTGGAAGTTATGAACGAAAATGTACTCCATTTGAGAAAATATGTTATTTGGAAAACATTTAAATAGTCGGCCAGCGCGGTGAAAACAAATTTGGGGTCCATAGGAAACCCCCCCCCCGGGCACTAAGTTGTTTAAATCGGGGCCTGCCGCTTTAAAGAATGACTCATATTTAGGAATGTGTTATTTTACCGCATTACATTGTCATAAAAAAGCTTAAGTTCTGGGGGAGGTCAGTTCGGTCCGCTGCGGTCATGTTGAAAATCTTGAATATTATACGTAGGCTCTTTGAAATTTTAAGTTCGGGGTTGCAGCCGCTGCAGCGGCGGCGTCGCGAAGCATCACACCTTTTTTAAAAAAGGGCTGCGGCGGCGCCGCGAAGCTTGGGTTGCATCCACTGGCAGCGGCGGAGTCGCGAAGCTTCACCTTTTTAAAAACGTTGATGCGGCGGCGCCGCGAAGATGTGGGCGCAAGCCAATGCAGCGTCGTAAAGACTTACTGATGGTAAAATGGGCGTTGGTGTTGTAATTTGAAGCTCAGGGTTGCAGCCGCAGGCAGCGGCGGCGTCGCGGAGCTTAACCTTTTAAAACGTGGCTGCGGCGGCGTCGCGAAGTGGGTGAGTCCATGGTAGGGCGCGTCGCGAGCTTCACCTTTTTAAAAAGTGGCTTAAGTATGTTAGTTTGCTTACATGTTCCTGTAGAAAAACGTTTAATTACGTTATTATTTGGTTGAGAAAATAGTTATTTAGAAAACATGTTACAATGATAAGAGTTTGTGTTCCGGGGTCATCAATTGCGTGAAGAAGGTGAAGATATGTTTGTGGTAGTTATTTAAAAAACATGGTAATAATAGTGATGTAACCTGTGGAATCTTAGGGCTAAAAAGGGTGTTTATGTGAAGCTATGAGCGAAAAATGTATCCCATTTTGAGGAAAATATGATGATTTTTTTAAACATTCGTTAAATAAGCGGCCAGCGCGAAAACAAATTGGGGGGGAAAAAAAGACACCCCCCACCCCCACGGTCACTTAAGTGTTAAATCGGGCCACCCTTTAAAGAAGGACTCATCTTCCGTCACTCCTAGTTGTTTGGACATGTTAAATATGGAGTATGTATTTGAAATGATTAACAGATCAAAGAGCATTGTTCTTGTGGGAGTTTAATGTTTGTTTAATACGGTGAAAATCCCCATAACGGAGAACGACTTAATCATCACCCTTGTTGTAGAAAATATGTTATATAGAGATTCAACCCATCGTGCCCACCTCAGGAAAAACGCTAGTTTGGACAGCGCGATTAGATTGGAGAGGAGGCCGAATAGTGATCGATCTATCATCTCACCCTTCATGTATAATAAGGGTACAAAGACTTTCCCATCGTATCCAAAAACACGGCGCTCAAGCCTCAAAGTCAAGATACGTTCAACTTCACATGGTTATATGAAGACTATAAGAGGAGAACACGCACAACGTAATATTATACTAATACTACTCTATAAAATAATTATTGACCACATTATCGAGTGGTTTCATCTAAAAACTGAATGAGATTAACCATAAAATGAATAAACCCATCTAGTCTGACCACGCGCTATTAAAATCGCGCTATTGTATAACGTGTTATGCGATACGGTTGGCACATTTGCGTCATAAGGCTCCGGATAGGAAGGAAATGGCACAGCTACGAAAAGCGTCACGTGAGAAGGTGTATGACGCTACGGTGCCGTCAGTATCGATTAACACATATACATCCCAAGTACACTAGCGAGAATTAAATAGCGCATGTTCAGGCAAAATGTTTTAATTCATTTTATGGTTAGTATATCCGTTTTTCATGAAAACACTCGATAGATGGTCAATAATTATTTTTATAGGTATATGTATAATTTTATTAGTAAGGTTTCCTTTAAGCAAATGATTAGTAGCGACCCGAATGTTTGAGAGTTTAACATCTGAAATGATTACGAGGTGGTGACGTATGATAGTTGGTGTTCGTTGCATTGCGTAAGAAAGATAAAGTTCTCTAAACGAGCCACCCCCTTTAAAGAAAGACCAATTCCACCCTAGTTTGTTGCCAGAAAATATGTTATTTAGAAAACACCTAAATGACTAGAGTTTGTTTTCGTCAATTGCGTTAAGAAGGTAAATGATTAGAATCGACCTCTTGTTTGATTGGAAGATTATCAGCGAAAATGTACCCCATTTGAGAAAATTTAGGGTGAAAGCAATACAAATGAAAGCTTAAAATTTTATATACTTAAATCGGGCCTTCCCCTTTATAGAACGATTCATCTTCACTGTTTGTTGGTACATGTTAAAGATCGAGTCTGGTTCGTTCATGCGTTAAAGCATTTATAAATTTTACAGATGGAGGGTGTTGGTTTAGGGTGGGGTTGCGTTGAGAAGGATAAACTGATTAGAATGACTTATTTCTTGATTTGGAAGTTGTGAGCGCAAATGTACTCCATTTGAGAAAATTTATGGTGAAAGAAATTCAATCTAGATTAAAAATTCATTAAAAAATTATACTTAAATTGGGACTTCCCCTTTTAAAGAATGACTCATCTTCACCCTTGTTTGTTGTGACATGGAAAATCATCTGCAATGTATTTGCTATATTTGTGTATGCGGTATATTTTATTTTGCACGGGAAAGAAATCCACATCATTGTGTTTCGCTGTGTAGCCCATTTTTCTTTCCCGCGTTATATTTTGCCTCATGTCTTCATTAGGACACTCAAATAATAAATATTATTTTTATTATTATAGATTCTGTGTTCGTTCATTGCGTTTTAAGAAGGGTATATAATTAAATTCGGCCACCCACTTTAAAGACGAATAATCTCACCCTCGTTTGTGAGAAGATTTAGAAAACTGTTAAACGATTAGAGTTTGTTTTCGTCAATTGAATTAAGGATAAACTGATTATAAGTGACTGATTGTTTAGAAATGATTTAAAAAGATCAAAGGGGCCTGGTCGTGTGGAAAATTTAAAATGTTTGTTTACGTAGAAACACATAATTACGCGTCTACAAAACATGTTAAATGTTAAAGAGTTGGTATTTTAAAGAAACGGACACATCTTCGCCTTGTTGGTTGAGAAAATATGTTAGTTTGCTTACCTGTAGAAATAAAACTTAATTACGTTATTTTTGGTTGAGAAAAATATATTTTACTCGAAAACAATGTTAAAATTAATATGATAAGAGTTTGTGCCTATCATCAATTACGTTAAAATGTTATATCCTTAATCGGACCCCTTCCCCTTAACGAAGGACACATCGTTCACTCTTGTTTGATTAAACATTTATTATCTATTTTATTGTTTTTTATTTGGTTATTGTTGTTTGTTGACTTGTTAAATGATAGAGTCTTGGTTCGTCATGGTTGTTAAGAATAAAGTTACAATCGGGCCACCCTTTTAAAGAACGAATTATCTTCACCCTAGTTTTTGTGTTTAATGGCTAGAGTTTGTTTTCGTCAATTGAGTTAAGAAGGATAAAACTGATAAAATTGACTTTGTTGATTTGGAAAAGTAAAATTGATAAGAGTTGTGTTCGTCATTAATTGCGTTAGAAGTTTTTTTTATATACTTAAATCGGGAACGTTCCTTAAAGAAACGAATAATCATTCACCCCTTCTGTTTGTTGAGACAGTAGTTGATTATTTTAAAAAAAATCATGTTAAATGATAAGGTCTTTTTTCTTCATGTACCCTTGAACTCTTAAGGCTTAAGGATGTTGGGGTTGGAAGTTATGAGCGAAAAATCGTATCCACTTTATGGTCGAGCAATATTAATTTTACACTTATATCCGAAACGGATGAAATTATGAAATATACGGCGGAAAACTTTACAGATGGGTTTTAGGGTTGAAGGCAATTCAATCCGGATAGAGATGGTATAATCTTAATCGGGCCCATCCTTTAAAGAAGGACTCATCTTCACCTTGTTTGTTGGACCGTTAAATGAGTGGAGTATGTATTAGAAATGTGCTGAATAAAGATCAAAGAGCATGTTCTTGAGTGGAGTTTTAATGTTTGTACGGTGAAAATCATTTTTAAAGAACGACTCGCACCCTTGTTTGTTATACGAAAAATATTTACTGTCGTATTTAAAACTATGTTAAATAATATTGATGGTTGGAAATGCGGATATGTAACTGGTTGTTTGATTGGAATTGAGCGAAAATGACTCCATTTGAGCATATAAGTTATTAGAAAACATTCTTAAATGATACGAGTTTGTGCCGTCATCAATTGCGTTACGAAGTTATATATACTTAAACCTGATCTTCCCTTTAAAGAACGATCATCTTCAACCTTGGTGGTTGACATGGTAATGACAGTGAGTATGTGTTAGAAATGATTAAAAAGAGAAACATGTTAATTTATAGTTTATGTTCGTCATTCAGTTGTGATCAGAGCTATATTAAATCAGGAATTCCCTTTAAAGAACGATCAGCTTTCACCCTCGTTTGGTGGACATGTTAAATTGATAGAGTCGGGTTGGTCATTGCGTAGAAGGATAAATACTAAATTAGGCCATCCCCTTTAAAGAACGTCCATCTTAAAACTAGTTGTTTGTATGATAGAGTTAGTGTGAGAATGTTTAAAAAAGATTATTAAAGAGCATGGTGTTGGGTGGAATTTGAATATTTGTTTACATTAGAAAATCCTTTAAAAGAACGAATAATCTTCACCCTTGTTTTTGAGAAATATAATGGTACTAGTAATTATTTAAACACTTAGATAATAATGATGGTGGACAATGGGCTACGCTCAAATGGTTAACAATAAAGTGCAGGATGGGGTAGGTCATGGATCTCCGCGCCGCCACTGCCACGGCTGCATCGATATAGGTGATCCGGGATGACGTCTTTTCCGTGAAATATACTTAAAGGAGGATGACCCGATTTAAAGTCATTAATTTTCCATCTTGCATAGAATGGCCTTCATACCAACACGCCCATCTGTAATTTTCGCGCCGATATTTCGACCAGTTTTTAAGAGAGAGCTAAAAACGTGATTTGCTAATCACAAGGTACTCTTTTTATGCGTAAAAAATATTGGTCAACTTAAAATGGGGCCATTTTTTCGTCATAACATCCAAACCAAAACATCCTTAAGCCCTAAGGATGCACAGGGTGGGTAAAAGAGTAGCTTTCTCTGATACCAAAACTTTGACCATAAGTGCAGTGAGCTTGACATGACGATGGGAACGGTAGTTTTAGAGCATCGCGCCGCCGCCGCTGCCACGTCTGCATCGATATAGGTAACTCCGAGATGACGTCATTTTCCTGAACGTGTATTGATGGGAAAAGCGTTAATGCAGATTACATAGTGCATGATGGGATACTATCAATGACCGCCGCAAATGCCCATAGAATGAGAAACAGGCTACATGTCATAGGTTCACATAAAGGCATAAGGGGACAGGTTAGAGCCATCGCGCCGCCGCGCTGCAACTGGCTTGCTCGATTATAGGTGACGCAGGGATGACGTCACTTTCCTGAAAGTGACTGATGGGAAAGAAAGCCCATTACATATTACATGACGGAAATGCCGATGACATAGTGCGGAGGGGAATGGGATGCTCTCAATGGTGGGAACGGTAGTAGGGCATTGCGCGCCGCCGTCGCTGCCACGGCTGCATAGATATAGTGACTCGGATGACGTCACTCTCGGTTGTGAAAACAATAATAATAATAATCGAAGACTTATAAAGTACAAGTATGAGTTTGCAACTTGACCAATTGAACAAAACGGCATGATTCCGTAACAAATAAAAAACTATTCAGTGCATATTTGACAGTTATGACCTTAATGTGTCACAAAATGAAACAAAAATAAATGATACTGATCATCAACATGGACCAAACTTGAAGAAGAACTATATAAACTTCTATCGCGTATGTTAAACTGTGTGTGATACGCGTTTATTATTATTATGCTTATTCGAATTCCATTATTATATTATATTATGAATTTATGGCTACGCTGTTGGTCTACATTTTTGCCGAGAGGGGCCCTCGGAGTCACCATATAGGAGCTGCTCGCTTCCAGGCTGCCATCGCGGTTTGCTATGACAGGTTGAGCTTACGGCGCTCCGCAGCTTGCTTTAAAAAGGTGAGCTTTGCGGCGCCGCCGCAGCTCGTTTTTTAAAAAAGGTGAGCTTCCCTCGCGGCGCGGCCAAATGGTGGGGTATTCGAAAGTTTACGCCGAATTATTTGTTTGTGTGGCCCTCTTGTTCAGGTCCACATAATTCTATCGTTATTTTCTTGGTAAGTAGGCTCCTCTCCATGCGAATGGAACGGTTAGTACATGGTTGGAAGACGGTCTATGAGGAAAATACAACTACTCAGTCTGTGTACAGACCATGTAAACGTATACTCGATGAAAAGATAAACGCCCGGGTACATCAGCTAAAGGGGACCAATTGGTAACACCTCATCTGATACCCCATCCCCCGACAATTAAAACCGAGTCTTGACAAAGACTAGGAGATCCTAGCAACCATTCGGACCTATTTGAAATAATGGACGGTGGTCCACTGACCTTTGGCACAGTGCTAGGCCATGACAAATGTATTTTCAGTCTTTATTTCAGAGTTTCAAGCGACTAGAATGCGAGAGTGTATTTTTCGTCTTTATTTAGGTCTGTGCTCGGCCGTTTTCCGAGCTTATATTATAATTATTTACCCACTTTACTTTCTGGGTTGTATAGTTTGATCCTCGCTGCATTGAATTGAGTTTCCGCTTCGTCAGAGATTCTGCTAGAATCATGAGTATAAGTTTCCCATTCTATAATATAAAAATATAATTACGGCCGCTTGAAACTCTGAAATAAAGACTGAAATACATAGTGCTCAGTTCACTCTTCTGATGCGCAGCTGGTATTTCTCACGCCTAGGTAGAATGCGAGGGCTCGGGTTCGCATGACCGTGTATTTTTCGTCTTTATTAGTTCCGTGCTAGACCAGTTTCTCCGAGCTTTTATATAAATATTACCCAATTTACTTTATCGGGTTGTATCATTGATTGATCCTCGCGTGCAGTGATGAGTTTCGAGTGTATAGATTCTGCTAGCATCATGCAATAAGGTTCTTCCCATTCAGATAATAGAAAAAGATAAGTACGGCTCCGCTTACAACTCTGAAATAAAGACTGAAATACATTAAGTGCTCGTTCACTCTTCTGTGACCCAGTGGTATTTCTCACGCGTAGAATGCGAGAGGCTCCGGCGTTCCGAGACCGTGTATTGTTATCTCTTTATAGTTCTGTGCTCGCCAGTTTCTCCGAGCTTATTATAATATTTACCAAATTAATTTCTGTGTTTGTATCATTTACGTGATCCTGCACGTGCATTGAATTGAGTTCGCTTCGTCATAGATTCTGCTAGAAGCATGATATAAGGTCCGCCCCATTCTATCTATTAAAAAATATAATTACGGCTGCTTGAAAATCTGACAATACAGACTGAAATAATTAGGCTCGTCAATGGTAGCAAAAGTAACACAGTCTTCTGTGGCCCAGTGGTATTTCTCACGCCTAGAATGCGAGAGGCTCCGGGTTCGAGACCGTGTATTTTTCGTCTTTATTTAGTTCTGTGCTCGCCAGTTTCTCCGAGCTTATATATAATATGTATTAATTAATAATAGCAGAGAAGATGGTTTAACACGTAAAAGCGAAACCTTGACGAAAACTGCCGATTTTCGGATAAGTTATAAGGCAATATTTTCTTATTCCAAAAGCATTGGTGATGAAGAATCAACGGACACTATAAGGGTTATATCTGAATTTTTATGAATGAATAACGAACAATTACGAGGTCGTATCCCCGGGGTCGTAAATGGGTCATGGGAACACCCACGATCGACCCACATCAATGCACCTAAATCGGTCAATGGTTTGTGTCTGTATTGCTATGATCTATTCGTCTTGGTGAGTTGCTATAGGGCGGTTTCACAGGTCAATAGACCAACTTGACCAGACCTGTCCTCCAGAACACCAATAGCGTGCATAGAATACAAAAGCATCACCTGCAGAAATAACTGAAATGTTCAGGTGAACCAGGTGCATGTAGTGTATTCTTCTCATCCTTGGATGATCTGGAGGGCAAATAAAAAGTCCATTCAACATAATTTAGCTCCGTGAAAGGGCCCTATAATGCAAGAGGCTTGGCAAAAAATTCGTCTTGACATTTTCGGCCACGCGCTTCCTAGCGAAACGAGTGGTGTTTTAGACATCATCGAACTTTTTGTTTGATCCATTTTGTCATTAACACACAAAGAAAGACAACCATGAATCATTTGAACCAATTTTCTATGGTTTTATTTTTAGGTGGATGTGGGTAGTAATTGCCACTCTACTTTATCATATAAAATGGTTACTTATTTGGTATAATATCTATGTATGGCTTCTAACTACTCACGCAAATAAGAACAAACATCTATATAGATCGCGTGACATTGATTCCAAATCTCTATATAAAGGCCGTGCGTGACGTTGATGTTAAAAAGAGTGTCCTTGCCTTACTCATAATTTGTGCCGTAAAATGTATCAAAGATATGGGTCTTTGAGAAAATATTTTGTTTCTTTTTATGACAGCTTTTGTGATGATAAAGACTAAAGTTCCTAAAGTAGGGTAGTTTGCGAAAAAGAATTATGAAAAAGTACTTCAAAGTTATTGATACTTGTGATGGAATATTTGCTTTTCACCATATGGGTTGTAACCAACATTGCGAATACAACTGACAGGACGGGAGTTATATATATTTAAATTGATTAGTGGGTTATCTGGTTGTAATGTAAAGTTCCATTATTTCTGACTTGTTAAAACAGTTATTGCATTTGTATAGCCAAAATTTAATGTTCTTAATTGAATATGTTTTGCAAATCATAAAAATGCGTGAAGGTAATTAATATGATGATTAGAGCCATAATTCCCGATTCCGACTAAACAAAAACAAACTCATGCATCATGTGCACTTTACAAAAATATTTTTTTTTTCTGAATTTTAAGGTACCTTTCCGAAAAAGATTTCAAATCTTAACATTTCAATTTTAAGTCTTACGGTAAAAATTGACACTGGAAACAATGTACGGTGAGTGCACTAGTATTAACAGGACACTAAAATAGTGTGTAGCTGGAACAAATGCGCCTATACAAGAGTTTAGTATTTTGAAATGTATTACCTTTGACCTCTGAACTCCACAATTGAGCTTGCCATAAAGAGTCAATGTTGCGAATTAAAATGGCCCTAGATGACCGATTTTACGCCGTGATGTAAAACGAAAATTTCCAAGGTTCACAGTAATTAAAACAACATTATTGCATCTTGGTGGTTCTTATTTGTATAAATAGTTAGGGAAGACCATAACTCTAAGTTATATATAGGTATCGTCAAATGTTCATACCTACACGCATTCGTCATACTTAATATAAATAAATGTATAAAATAATCGTTAGTTATATATGATGTGACCTATGGTGTCACATATTGACTTTAGGACGCCCTCTGTTGCTTTCTGACAGGCAAATTATTGCAGTAGTTTCTACGACAGACCACATAAATCGGGTCATAAATTACTTGCAGACCCTTACCTGATCTATATCGGTCACAATATGCGGCTGGTAGCATTAGTAAGTATACTTAAAAAGAATGTTTGTATTATTTAATTTGAAACAAAAGTTAAGCAAAAAACAAATTCCCACATGCAAGTATAGTGGGCGTTATTTGCCCGTCCTTTTATTCCAGGGCCCCTTTTCTCTCTTTAGCCAATAAAAAGAAAAAGGCGGCACCACAAACAAATGTCACATCATCTATACATGTGTGCGATTAGCTACAGCGATTAATGCTCATATGCCCGTAACAAGTAAGATACACACCGTTGGTGGCACTACATAGTGGCGTGTAGTGCGATAAAATGTTTCCGATAAACGTTCAAATTATATATCCTAATAAAGTTTAAAGGTAAAATTAAGGCCTTTAATTGCATAAAATATTGCTCCATAGACTCTACCCCACTGTTTTTTTTATCGGGTATTATGGCATTTTGCTATGACAAAATGGCGTACATTATACGTCAGTATGTAATGCAACGTTTTTCCTATCCTACTAAAGTGGCGAACTCACAATACGGCACTATATAAAAACACAGTAAGGTGAAGTTGAAGACTTTGTAAAGTACTGGTATCCTTGACTGGTATTAGAACATTGACGTATAAGTGTGTAGGTCAGTATGTAATATCCAATGTTATATTTTTGCACCATACGCCAAATCAATGAATACATTACTAATTAAATTTGGGTTTTGGGGCTTGGTTGAATTGAAGAAAACAGCTTTTAGAACTGATTGCCCAAATATCACAAAATTGACCAGAATTGACCATACGTCACTATGTAATACCACCGACGAGACTTCATTTTGGACCTATTCATACTGACAATACTGACAATCTGTTGTGATAGTGCTCGATCTTATCTCTCCTAACAGGAGGACGCCTGTACACCATTTGCCAAAAGGCAGGATGGCGTAGGTATATCAGATGAATCAACTTATAACAATATTGAGATTCTGATGCGTTTTAGGCTTACTCCAGGCTACAACCAAAATCAAACACAATCAAACAATAAACAATTCGTTAAAAGATATATAATAAACGTTTACATAATGTTATATAACATTTTAATGCGAGATTTAAGAAAGGCAATGCAGCGATTTAGAATGGTTTTGAAATAAAGGCCGAAAGCTGTTTAAAATGATTGCCTTTTGCCTTTGAATCTGATGTACGCCTAAAACGCATCTCTAATAATGTTATCATAACGACAGTAAATTTCTAATCTTCTCTACAACTAAACACAGACGTTTAGAAAAACAAGTTAAAGTTTCAAAACGTTAAAACTTCAATAGAACTGTACAATACCGGAATTTGTATTTTTCCAAATGATACGTCCAGGTCCGGTAATGATATTGATAGCGGTGGTTATACAGGAATGGGATACCCGAATATATAAACGAAGTGTTTTAATGGTCACTTTTAAATATCTTTTAAGTGAAAAGGACACAGTTGCATGACTAGATAACCGGCGATTTTGAATCATCTTAACAAAAATATCTGAAAGTCAAAAAGTATTTTAAGATAATATTTTTATCAAATCAGTTTGACTTGGCATGTAATAAAATGTATTTTATGCCTTAAGGCGACAAAAAAGGGGCGGACAGAACTTTCCTTCTGTAAAATCTGTAAAACGTGCAATTATTTTGCACTCGCTTCACAATCAATCCATTTTTGGTCAATAAAAATCTTAAATACACGGCCCAAAAATTATTTCTTTTAAAAAACACAGCAGTATCTTATTAAAAAAACAGAATATATGTTTGTTTGTTTTTTTTTTGGTATCAGTATCGTATTGCTATGGCTATGCACATCTAATAAGTAGGTCCACATTTTACCATTGTGTGTACTATAGTAAAAAGTCTTTGAAAAATAGCTCATAACGTCGCACCTCTTACTACAAACGCGCAGGTGATCTTCAAGTGTTCACATCAGAAATGTGTTAATTCAGAATCATGATAATACCTGGGATAACTAGGCATATTCATCCCAGATAATATATATAAAAGAAATTATCTTCTATGCTCACAAAACACATGAATCACATTGTTTCCATAGGATTTGGTTTACGTTTCCATGAACTGTATTCATATGTGTCATATGTTTCAATAATGAAAAAAATCAAAAGGCACATGAAGTTCAAGCGGAATTATGCGTATAGTTTTAACATCTAATTTTTTCCCCTTTTCTGAAAGAAGATAAACAATGAGATGCTTCAGTCATGAGAATGTTATATACATGGTTTGAAACGGACGCTATCTGACAACTAAGGATTTTAAAACCAAAATGTCCATTCAAAACCTTGGCTCTATGTCACGACTCAACACCGATTGGCCAAACCGTATTCATTTACAAAAATTTACTACAAATTGCTTCCTTCGTGAATATTCTATAAACAGAAAGAGGCCAAGAGGGGATAGAGAGTGGGACGAGATGGAATGTAGGGAGGTTCTAGATTACTTTAGAAGTTATTTTTGTTTTCAAATGACTCACTCCTCAAGGATCATCCCAAGTAACATTGGCGAAGTTATATCTGAAAACCAGCATTTTTAGCATTTTTCAGCAATTACGTCAAAGGCCTCAGAGGACCTTTGACCCTGACAACAGGAGCAGTTTAACCAACTTCTGTGAATGCCGGTGTCCTTCTCTCTGCACACAGCAGCATTTGTAAGCATTTTCCATTTTAACTCAATGCACAGATGGCATTCGCCTCTTTCCCAAGAGTATCCGTTTGTCTCTCTTCTGGAGGAACATTCTCTGCGACGTCGACAAGAATTACATAGTCTACAATAACAGTGTACGAGCCAAAAATAACAATGGCATTTTCATGATGGTCATTCAGTTCATATGACAGATCTAAATAGGCAAACTATTAAATATCGGGAAAATGACTAAGACGGGTGTGCCTGGACAGTTGGTGCAGATATAAAAATGTTTCGTCACAGGACTGACAACGTAATCGTTCTGTTGTTCTATCATAAGAGGTACATTGGTTAGAGCAGTTGGAAAATGTTTGATGATGTAGCAAAGCTTTTTCTGCTTGAAATCTCGATCCACACTTAGTACACGTGTGATGCATTGTGTTGATATCCCGGAGAACTAACCGTTGATCTTCATGTCTCACGGCTTTGTCATGATAAGTAGGTTCTTTATGTTCATTACGATTAGTGTTACGATTTCTTTGATCAGCTTTACCATCAAAGAACATCTCTCCCCATGTTACTAGTTGCTGAAAACTGTTGCTGGAAGTATCGTATCCATGTTCTCCTTGGAAATTCTTTTTTGTACTTTCATCGGGCAGTTTTGCATCAATGACTTGTCTTATTTTGACATTTTCTCGTAGCGCCGATGCGTTTGTTATGTTTGAAGTGTTTATTTGGGTGGGCATACAAGTGCGTAGCCTGATGCGGTTACAAAATCCTGTCCTTGTCTAGCAGTCGTCGTGGTATCATGAACAGTGGCGCGATTTTTACTGGGGTCTGAATGTTTTGTTTTTTCTGTTTGTATATCTGAAAATGTCGTTTCATTAGAAGCCGTGGTTAAGCTTATCGGAGCACCTTCTGGTCCCTTCAGAGCTGACACTTCGGTACAAGCCAAATCTGTATTAACTAAACGGTTTATGGATGTTGCTTGCATATCCATGAAAGTGTTTAAATGTGTTGCAAGATTATCAGATTTCCGAATGGGTAGTATTAAATCACTTGCTCTGAGTACCCGGTTGTTCTCTTGGTTCAATGAACTGAGCATATTTTCTGGGACTCTTCCTATTTGATTCAAAAGAATCACGTCGTTGTTTTCTTCATGTAGTTTGTTATGAGCTTCAGACATACCTTGCTCAGGTAATCTCTTCGTATCAGTTGTTTCATCAATGACGACTGGCGCTACATTTGCACCGCTTTTAATTTTTTCACCACAAGAAATGTCGTTACACGCATCATTCGAAGTAGCATTAGACAAAGGTTCTTTTGAAAACATGTTTTGATGACTGTTTGATGACGGTTTCGAATTCAAGTGAGACGAGTAATTGGGCGCATACTTGAACACCAGCTCAGCTAATTTAGAACCAGAATGGCTGTGTTGTATATGTTCTCGGAGTTCACTAGTATTCCTGAACGTTTTTTGACACAAGAGACACCCACTGAGTAAGTGTGACAATTGACTTTCAGTCATAAGAGGTCCATGCATCCACGTGATATGCTGCTTGAAGTCAAGTAACCATTTCATTCGCACTTTGCATATATAAAATGGACAGACGTATATACCATGACACAAGCACATGTGTCTACTCATGTCAAAAGTAGTCTGAAACAGTTCATTGCACATATTGCACGACACATGATCGTAGGCAACATGCATAAATAGATCTTCTTCATTCTTGCAACATTTTGCGCATTTGTGACATACATTGGGAGACGTGTTTTCCTTACGCGGCATGTTCACTTCTTGAATACATCCCACGATATCAGTATCGTGATCACTTTGAATGTGATCATTTAACACCTGGCACTGCTCGGAATGAAATCTGCAGAATGGGCATTTGGATAATTGATGTTCTTTAAGCTGATGTAGTTCCATCTCATAATACGTCGGAAAGGTTTTGTAACAGACACTGCATGTGCAATGAGCGTAGTTCATATGAGCAGCAAAATGACAACGCTTTATCGTACAGTTGCAGATCGAACATTTTGTTTCTTCAAGGAAAGGATCCGTGCTCTTCTGACCATAGATATGCGATGTAATCATATTTTGTTTATTGTTTTCTGGGGCAATGGAGGTAGTGCGCGGTTTCTTTGAATAACTAGGTGACTTCGATGTACGTTTTGACGATGTCTTTGTACTTTTGTTTTTCAGCCTTGACTTAACTTTCTGCTGAAGTTTCTGCATGCACTTGGTAGTTTGTTTTTGTTTTTCTTGTTCTTTAATTACCTCACACGTTCTTTCTTGCAATGCACTATCGGTCACCTTAGGAACTGAATGTGAATTAACAGCATTTGTGACCATATCAACACACCCGAAATTACTTGCTCCAGTATCAGTACCAGCTTCTACACCTCCTTCAGTTACGGTGAGTGCCTCCGATGACATAGATACATCATCGACTTGAAGTGGCTGTGAAACCTGCAGATTGTCAGAAGATACGGTTCCTTGAGATATGTCCTCTTTGTGAACATCTTGGAATGACGACATCCTAGAACCAACAGATGCTTCTTTCGCTAGTGTAGCATTCAAGAGTTCTTGTTGATTTTCTTCAGGACAAGGAAACTTTAACAAAAGTGTATTCCAACCTATTTCTAAGCCTACAGGATATATCGGAACATTTCCTTCCTTCAAAGTATCAGTTGTTGGAGCAATTTTGACGACATTTCCCATGAAATCAAATCCTTGGACCTCAGAAGGAGCTGCTTGTGCATACATACTGTGTCGATGATGAACTTGCCCGATGTTTGTATCAGAGTCTAGCAGTTTTCTTAATAGCGGGTTGTTCGACTTGTTCAATGAAGAATTGTTTCCTGTAAAGATGCCTTCCTCGTGAGTTTTTGGCTTGACAACACTGCTTACATTCACTGTGCCTTCGTTTTTCAGTGACGTCTCGTCTATTTTTGTTAAGTCATAATCATCATAAATGGGGACCTCGTAACATTCCATGTACACATTTGATGATGGTTGATTTTGAAGATTTACATTTATGTTGTTGACAAAACAGATCTCATCAGCGAGATTGCCTCTACTACTTTCGTTGATCTCCATTATTAGAATAAATGCGCAGTTCCTTAGTCGATTGATTGCCTGTTAAAAATAAAAGAGAATGAAGTGAAAATATTAAAGAGTATCAATATTTCACATCTGATATTAATACAAGTTCACCTTCATTTCTCAATAACATAACCATCATCGCATCTGACAAACGTTTGATCTCTATCTTTTTAAATAATATTACAAGGTTTTCAGCAAAGGCCTTTTCGTAAATGAACATGTCACGAATGTAACAGATTTTATTAGGCACTCCTAGTGGATAGGCTTACTTTGAAAATTGTCGCCGAACGCATCGTCGAAATCTCGCGAGAGTGGTGACATAGCAGACATCTCGCGGCACCGCTACAAAGTTAAGCAGCGAGATCACGATTTGCGAAGATATTTTTCACAGGTGAGCAACTTCTCTATTTTAAGTATTACAGAATGATTCAAAAAGAAGTTTACTCATTTTTATTTTGGTTTTGTAAAAGATCGATATAGAATCCACCGTAAACTATAATGTCATTGAAAAGAGCAGTTTCTGGACGTCTTAGTAAAAAAGATTTTTAAAAATTATTTGAATAAAATCACGCATTTCCTAGCTGCACACATTTGCACATCCAAAGCAAGAATTCATTGGTGTGGCATTCCAATGCAACATAGAGTTGTTTGGCAGGTGTAATTTTTTTATCAACAGCAGGCCCACTTGGCATTATTTTTGATAGAAATTTTACATTCACATAGAAAGCGGACCAGCATCAATATGGCTTTACAAATTAGTGCACAAGAGCGCAACGAAGTTTCCCGAAACTAGGATTCAGCGTCTTCTTCATCTCCGAATTCCTGCAAACATGAACATATTGAGACACTTGAAGCTGGCAAACCAAACTTTTCCTAAATTAGTTGTGCAATAATGATATTTATTTCAATTAATCTAACATAGGTATTTTCACACCCGGATTGCAACTGAGCATCTGTCACATGCAGGACCACAAGGTCAATTTTATTGCCATCATAACAAATCATTTGCATACATGCAGAAATGATCCTGAATTGTCCAATATTTAACTGGTCTGACAAATATGTAGCCTGTAGCTTTTTAAGGTTACCATACCTATATATCTTTATTTCCAGACTCATTGGAAGATGGCCTGGGAAGAATTTCCTGAAGAGCACGTCCAACGCAGGTATCAATTGCCATCGACCGTACAATTGGCCAGACAAGTTCATACTAACCTCCACACTTCGTCTAAATTCCTAATGGCCTGACATATAAATATAACCATCTAAATATTTCACAATTTCATGGCATTTTTCCGCCTTCACCATCAACTTCTTTTATAATTTTTTCCAATTCCAATGCCATGACGTAACCCATAAATTATCACTCTAGCCTGCCAAAACGGATCTTATACCGATCTGCACATAAAATACACATACAATTACAACCAGCAAAATTGAGCTCCAAAGCGGATGTTATACCGATCTGCGGATAAAATACACATACAATTACTAATTTAACCAGCCAATCGAGACCCGAAGCGGATCTTAGACAGATCTGCTGACACTCTATTCCACATTACTGCAATTGCACAAACTGGCGACAAAAAAACGTTTTAGCCTGTTGACAAACCCGTTTTCTTACAATACTCTCATAAAACGTTGTTGTTAAAGAACTGCATAACCATGATAACGTGCACTGGGGTGTTTCCCTAGGTGCTTCTTTTATGAGAAATCTACCAAAACGAAAGAGTTAGCCCTAGAACTAGGCCAGGGCTCGCTTATTTAGGTAAAGTATCAACTGAGCTGTGAAGTGAGATGGGGTATTCGGGAAGTACAGCCAGCACTTTGAAACAGTGTGAGATATATGGGATCCAAGAATAATTATCATTTACATGTTGTCACCATTTGAATTGTGGAACTTTATTTGCTATGGTTGGTGAGCATAAGTATAAAAGCAAAATTTAGCATGAGCAAAATTAAAAAAGTCATTTTTATTAAGACATTCAAAGACTGCTCTTTCCAATCCAATGACATTATAGATTCCAGGGGATCTTTATATAATTTTTTTTTATAAAACAACAAAAATTAGGAAACTTCTTTTTGAATCAGCCTGTAAATGTTACTGATTGTTGATTTTAGATTTAATGTTGTTTTGATATAATGAATTTATTTAAGATTTTGTGTGGCACACCTGCGCGTATACCATTGCGTCTTCTGTGGGCCTTATTATCTTTAAGACGTGGTACACTTCTACCAATGATCAGTAATATAGAGTCGAGGCCAGGTTTCAGGCATTTTAGGTTATTACGTTTAAAGTATAGTAATACAAACAATTGTATGCATCCATCTAACTATCCAAATTGACTATCTACCGTATAATTGTTTTGCTGGCTATCATTGTAAATATTTTATCGTTTAAGTTACTTCGTAACAGCAATAAGAGATACGATGTCTTGGACGTATACCATATATCCTAAACAGTAGATTAGATGGAAGTCGCGCACAATATCTCTGTCATGTTCCTTTTTATTTCACCCTATATACGGTACACTGTTTTGTGCCAGTGATTTATTGCAAAAATGACTACCGCGAGCCAGTTTAGTACGTCACTTGTAAACTTTATGCACATCATGCGTTTATATTCTGAAAAAGGTTATGGGAGTTTATTTTGTATGTTATACCATATCATGATAATAACTTATGCACATTTAATATTATTATTATTATATATATTTGTTATTATTATTATGTCGTAGTAGAAGTAGGTTAGGGAAAATTGGCTATTGTTATGCACTAATTAAGACGTTAGGGCGAAATTTCGTTTTCCCCTAACGTTTTCCTTTGTATTGCGGTTTATTCCATTTTGGATAGCAAAGGATATGAATATTAATTAATTTAAATAATAATAATAAGAGCTCATTATAACCTAATGAATAATTAATATTTCCACTTAAGTATCATTTTAAAGCAACTATTATTATTATTATTATTGATAGTAGGCATCTCGCGCAACCGCTACCAAAGCAGAGAGTTCACACGATATGCGAATATGCTGCACTTATAATAAAATGATAAATATATCGTTGATATTTTTATCACAGACCTAGCTTTTGTGTTCCTTTAATACTGGACTATAATCAAGTCTACATTTTAACATCTTGATTGACTTCAATGGACAGTCCAAAAAAAAAAAAAAAAAAAAAGGGGGGGGGGGGTATGGGGTCTGAAGCAGTGAACTTTGAAATGATTTTTCTTAATTTTCCTAAATAGTGGTATATACATGTTATATATCATATTGTAGCCCTGATCCACGAAAGGTTTTACCTAAATCCATGGTAACCACACGTAAGGCCTCTGATTGGCTAAACACGAGAACGAATGGAACTAAATAACTAAACATGCTACTGGGACGAAACTTGGGCGACATATGCAGGAGGTAAATACGGAGTGAACCATGAAGCCGATTTTTTAATACCGTTGCCATGGCAACCGGCAATCGACCAATCGCCTAATTTCATGGCGTAATTTGAATTTGGAACACAATTTTGAAAATCGGCCTTCATGGTTCACTAGCCCTGTATTTGCTTAATATGTGTGCCAAATTTCATGTTCATAGCATGTAGCGTTTTCTAGTTACGTTCGTTCTCGTTTTGGATGTTTGCGTATTTTAACGAAACGAGTTATAGGCCTCGAAAACATTTAGACAAAATTGAGGGCGCTTTTGATGTGAAATATGGAATTATTTTTGTAAATTTCATTTTATACTGAATTATCATAATTATTAATGAAAGAATCATCGAAATAGGTGCATCCATTGTCCTGTAATTAATTTTTAAAATAATTTTCTTAAATATCGCAGGGTGAGAAAACAATAAAATACATAAAAATCACTTACCCAGTGACATTTAATTACTTTAAATTATGGAACGGATAATATGAGTATTTATTTACTTCAACTTAGCCAAAATAAATGTGTTAATAGTTCATAAATAATATCTTTTAAAATATCTTAAATATCACCCCTTGAAATTTTTCACATGATAAAATATAGGAGATGATGCATTTTTGGCAAATTTCGCGTACATTACTTGACTTTGATCAGCCATATCTCGGGAACCGAATGTCCGATTGCGATCCAATAAAAAGCATTTTGTAGATTACAGTCTACACAATTTAGCCATTGCATTATCTCATTTTCTGGATTAGAACAATTTTTTATCATATTCAGACCCCATACTCCCCCCTTAAGTATCATTTTAAAGCAACTATTATTATTATTATTATTGATAGTAGGCATCTCGCGCAACCGCTACCAAAGCAGAGAGTTCACACGATATGCGAATATGCTGCTCTTATAATAAATGATAAATATATCGTTGATATTTTTATCACAGACCTAGCTTTTGTGTTCCTTTAATACTGGACTATAATCAAGTCTACATTTTAACATCTTGATTGACTTCAATGGACAGTCCAGCATGGACTTATCAGAGGACATTATACTAATAGTCCACTCAATCTATGAAAAATACTAGGTACACCTGGACAAATTGCTACAGAAGGTTTTCTTGCTGTAACTAGCAGTAACAGATCTCCCAAACAACATATCAAAAAGGTAGAAAAGGGGAAGCCTGGTAAGACATGGTAATTTGCATTTATCTTACGTGGGCGTGTACGCCCATATTTCGACAAAGGTATACAGCTCATAAATGCATGTTTAGGGAGATTTTCAATTTTTCTCTTAGTATTTGAACATGTTTTACATAGCTATGCCTGCAAGGTGTGTAGCACTTGCAATTGATATATTAAAAGTGGAAAGTGATGGTTCAATTGAACATTTTTTGACTAGCAATAATATTTTGTATGAACACCAATCAGGATTCAGGAGCAACTACTCAACTGACTCATGTCTCATTCACTTAATGGACCATATAAAAACTCAATCTTCTAGAGGTTTATTCACTGGCATGGTCATGCTTGACCTTCAACAAGCATTTGACACAGTAAACCACCTCATCTTATGTGAAAAATTAAGTGCAATGGGAGTGAATCAGTTGAGTGCGTTTCGATCATTACCTTTCTTCAGGCAACAGATTGGGTGCATTAACAATGTATGTTCCAGTGCGATGAATATGTCTTGCGGGGTGTGCCCCAGGGCCGTATCCTGGGGCCACCTTTAATTCTCTGGTTATATAATGCATGATTGTAAGATGACTCCGATTGGAGTGCTTTTATATGCTGACGGCAGTGCTATACTTTTTTCTCATACGGACCCCGATCTCTTTCAAAATAACTTGGCAAAGTGCTGAATCATGTTAGTAATTGGCTTGTGGACAATACATTGCCATTAATCTTGGTTAAAACAGAAGGGTATGCCATGTTTTGGGCTCAAAAAAGGAGAATTAAAAAGGTTGATAATTTTAAGGTTGCCTGTCTAGGTCAGACTAGCAAACAGGGAAAGATTCTGTCAAATATCTGGGTGTCAACATTGAACAATCTGTGTCCGGGGAGGCTAGAGGCTATTGCCATAACATCATTAAAAAGGCTACTTCAAGGATGAAATTTATGTATCGCAAAGGGGCAAATTTCCTTAACAAAAATAGTCGTTAAAAATTCTTTGCTCAGCACTTATTAAATGTCACTTTGACTAGCATGTTCTCTGGGTTTCAGGTCTAAACAAAAATCTTAAAACATTAAATTACAAATCACACAAAAACAAAATGATTCGTTTTATTTTAAATTGTTTGGCCCCGACATTGGTCAGAGGGAGCTTTCAAGTCTCAATTATTTGAATACTAAGAATAGGTACCCTTTTTACAACTATGCCATGTCACATTTTTATGAAAATAGTGCTCCCTACTTAAGAGAAAATTGTTAAAATGTTGATATCCATCAGGGGGGGGGGGGCGGGGGGGGGGGGGCCCCTCTTATTTTAAAAACAAAAAAAAAAAAACAACACCAAACAAAAACAAAAAAAAAAAAAACAAACACCGCACACAAGAGGGAAGTCTTTTCAATTTATTGTGCCTAAAATTAAAAGTTGCTTCCACAACCTTTTTACTTTAGCGCAATAAAGGAGTGGAATTTGCTTCTGACACATCAGAGGTATTCAACTTTTTGTGACCCCATTTAAATCGTGTCCATAAGGGATCATTTTGAAAATGGCTAGTTTCCAATGGGTCTTCCCTTTCATGAGTTTAATTTTTCTCCCCTTTTTTCTCTTTTTTTCCCTATCAGGTTTATGAATTATATCCCTTTTTTGCCCTCCATTTGTCAATTTTTCTCTTTGAAAATGGACCCCATTGGAAATAGCCTGGGTAATATTGGCTTTCAGGGTTATCCTGGTTCCCTAATTTTAGTATGTTTCTTCTCACGTAATGTTACTTGCCGCATATTATTATTTATGGTTATGTTTTGAAACACTAAATATCTGTACATTTATATATTTTTACTGATTTTAATTATATTGTTTTCTTTATAATGGTATACGTTATTGTTGAGGAACCAAATAAAATCAAGCAAACAATCAATGGTCATTATTCAAGAGGCCGCAATTTTTTCCCCAAAATTTATTTATATTCCGGATGATTTGTCAGACTGCAATCGGTATGGGGCGATCTTTATTTAGCAAATTATTATCAAGAAGAAGTATTTCTTCATACACATTGGGTCAACTAGTGCCTGGGGTCCTCCTTCTATATGCGAAGTGATGGGTATATGTGCCTCGGCCAGGTGAAAAATGGGGCCCTTTCCCATGTCCTTTCAGATAAAATGCACCCACAAATACGGGGTCATTCGGTACAACAAGCTGAATCAAATGGGGTTCATCCATTATGAAACTTTAAGGGGGCCAATGTTAAAACCTGAAATTAAAAAGGACATGTCTCTTTTCCAGAGGTTCAACTTGCCATTGATTATAAAATTGCTGCCATGAAATTATAAAATTGTTAAAAATGTGCACGTAGGCTGCGAAAATTTTTGAATTTGGGTGTTCAAATTCATTAAAAAGTGGATAATTTTATGCAAACTATGCAAGTGGATAGCCAGGAAAGAAGAAAATGGGGGGGTCATTAAGTATGTGAACATCTTAAAAAGTGGGTCGTTTGGTAATATCCTGAGTAATAGGTAGGACAGCAGCATAAAAAGGCGGCCAAGCATTCTAGACGTTACCAAAGTCAGCATCCCACAGACCTTGACTGCGCAGCTTTAACAGGGGATGTGATATGTGCTGCACAAGATCTACTATACAAAGCATCATTTGAGAATGCTGCAGATAAAGTCAGCCTACATCTGAATGCCAAAGAGACGGAATGGAATACATGACCATCAATGAGGAAGAGAATGATCAACCTATCTGCACTACACACGGTACCCAACTCAAAAAGGTTAGACCTCAAGTACCTCGGGTCCTATGTTGGCCGACAAGAAAGACTCAAGAGTTAAAGGCCGTGGCCTGATCGCTAATAGCATCGTCCCCATACTCCAAGATTTTACCGGAAGTGGTCAACATTTTGGTATTTGAAGAAAGCTACTATTTTTCTCATTTACCCTGTGAAATCTTAGGGCTAAAGGATATTTGGTTTGGAAGTTATGAGCGAAAATTTTGGTCGACCGATATTAATTTGACACTTATAGGGCTAAGAAAATTATATTTTTAGCTCTCATATGAAAAGGGGTTGAAATATCAGCGCAAAACTCTACAGATGGGGTTTTAGGGGTGAAGACCATTCTATCAAGATGAAAACTTTATTTACTTAAAATGGGTCCTCCACTTCTAATATATTGTATAATAACCAACATATAGGCAAAAATGGCACATAGGTTTTATGCAAATTAGCATGTCTTACCATGCTTCCTTTTTTCTACCTTTTTGATATGTTGTTTGAGAGGGTTTATACAACAAGTTACAGCAAGAAAACCTTCTGTAGCAGTTTGTCCAGGTCATACCGTAGATTGAGTGGACTATAATATACCCTCAAAGCAAGCGTACTATAAGGGTTGAAAGGGGTATCGGAGAAAAACGTACTTTTATCCTGGACTCTTTCATGATTCAGGAAATCCGCCATGATTGTCGTTCTTGCTAAAAGACGTTAAAGCAATAATGGCAAACTTTTGAAGAGCGCCCCAATTTTCAAAAGTTGATATTTTGGCACAGTTACGTTGGTAATTGTCTAGGAAACTATATCTGCGAACGAGAATGCTAAGAAATGCGTGTCTTTGCATAAATAAGCGATTTTGTAATTAGAATTGGGATCCCAGATTGAACTTAACGGCAGAGCTGGAAATTCTACGTTTATGTCCGTCCATGATGAAGATAACCTCTAACTTGACTTGCCTGAACCATAAAACAACTAATACATGAGCGTAGACACGTACATGACGCTATTTCCCAGCTATTTCACATTGGAAGGCCGTTCCCAGCAGCCGTTGAATTATTATCGGGATCCCGATAATAATTATTCTAATTACAAAATTCCTTCGTTTGTGACACACGGACATTTTGGGGACACAAATTGGGGCGTTTTTCAAAAAAATGTGCTAATATTGCTTTAATGTAGCTTTTTACACAGACCAAATGGCGTTCACATATACATGTACACTCTAGAAAATTAGTAAAAAAGGGATTACACCCTCATTTTATCTTAGTCAAATATGAGTAACTCTTACTCAACAATGTGTAAAGGTTATTCTCTTTTGATTAAGATTTTATTCAACATTTAGGGTAATCACCTTGTTACTCCTTATTTATTACAGTGTATAATTATGTTTGATGCAAAATAACATCACTATGACGTCATAAGTTGAGGAAAGTTTGCAAATAATGGATATAGGGCGGAAAATTGATATTTCGCAATTGTATTGACTCAAAAACATTATAACACTAAAACTCTCTGAGTATGTAAAACTAGTGATTTCCCATCAAGTAGAGCCAAAAACCGCGTGGAAATCGGATATTCATAACTTTTTTTAGTAAAAACAAATCCCCTATTCTACACTGTGTACTATGGAAATTGACAGTTTTCCTGACACGCAAACTTTATGACGTCATTCTGACGTAATTCTAGGAGGACTATAGCTATCCATTGGTATCAAAATCAAGTGTCTGTGATTTTCCTGTGTCGTACTAGGCATGTTGGTACTTCTCTTCCGGACCGGAAGAGAACTTCTTTTTTTTGCCACCCCCTATCCATTACTTTGTGATTACCCTGTTTTGAATTTGCATGAAAAGGATTTTGAGTTATGACGTCATACTTAATTTGCATAAAATGTGGCAGGAGATATATAGTCCTCCGGGCTCACAGTCCGGGAACAATGGTGAACAATAGGGCAATCGATTCAGTTGACTCTTCACGCAACATTAGTTTCACGCTTTATTCTGTTGTTGTCTATGGAGCCCGGACTATGATACCTGCCGGACTATGATTACTTTCACACCGGCAATCAGTCCTGCAAGCGCCACGACCTGAATTCTTCAAGTGAACCTACGGACTCGTCTCAACCGACGAAATCAAATATTGAAGGGGGCGCACACCATCTAGCTACGCTACTGCTGGACCATACCACTGCATACTGCGTACCAGCCAAAACCTACTCTGACCTCTGTATGCTAAGGGATATTTTGGTCACACATTTTACTCAAATGCCACACTTCATCATGCATATTGTGTTACAATTAACAAATTTCATTCATATTTCCAACAATAACCGTGGTCTACATCTGTTAGAACCATAAAAAACCTAAGGTGTATGTGAGTTGTCATTAGGACTGTACATCTAGTTTTGTGTAAAGGCCAAGGGCACTTCTCTCAAGTTCAACTTGTTCTATTTTTATCATGGAAAATGTATGATGCTATCTCTTTCCAATACTTTTTTTGGTGTACTACAATCCTGACCTGATAAGTAATTTAGCAGTGCTGACAGCTGAAATTAAAATTGGTGTTACCACTCAAGTTAATATTACGTTTACTTATTAACATGTCTCCTATTTTAATTTATACTTTTATAATGATTTCTGGATGATGCATAACTAAATATAATACAGCCATATCGTAATTTGTCGGTTTCAAATACATTCCAAATGCTTAAGCCCAATTTACACGGAGACATTTGAACTGACTGTCCCATAAATTTGTGAATAATGACTTGGCCTGAGTTCCAATTTACACGAGGACATTTGGTCCTGGCAAGTTGACCCCATTTGACCACTGCTACCCCAATTCGGTATGCCGTTCTACTATATATATACACAAAGATGTGAATTTCTAGACTGTGATGATGTGGTATTGTTGAGCTTGAAATTCAGGTATTAATATGACAAAGTTATAATTTAGAGGAAACTGTGCAAGTTGATAATTCAACAATGGCTTCTGCAGCTTTGATCGCTATAACATTGCTTTTGACTGCATACAAACAACTGAACAGGGGAAAACAAATATTTTGTTGAGTTGCATCTAAGTTTCTTGTTGAAATAATCCTGATGTTTAATTGAAATTGTAGTGATTTCTTGGCCATTTTAAACACAAAATGTGATATCTATACTGAGGACCTGCATTGGACGTGTGGAATAATATGCGAGCCCCTCTTCCTTACTGAGAAGTTTCTAAGGAATCTTCAGAGTCTAATTGACAAATGGACAACAGAGTTCCCAATTAATATATTCTGTAAAAGACATAGCTGTCGCTTGATACGTAAATATTCTCAATTATAATGTTATGTACTTTCATTGGTTCCTTATATCGTCTTACGGACATGGCAAAAGTAATGTGGATGTCTTGTCAAGATGCAATTCGGCTCTGAATAGCATCGGGTACTACGCTTCTAAGAGATTTTGGCCCGAAATTATGCTCCAGGACCTGCTGCTCCAGGACCATATGCTCCTGGAGCAGTGGTCCTGGAGCAGCTGGTCCTGGAGCATATGGTCCTGGAGCATAAATAATCTGGAAAAATATTCTAAGTCAAATATGCTCCAGGAGCATATTTGAATACGCAAATGGTCCAGGAGCATATGGCAAATATGCTCCTGGAGCAGTGGAGAAATATTCTAAGTCAAATACTGCTGCAGGAGCATATTTGCCATAAGCTCCTGGACCATTTGCGTATTTTTTTTTTTTTTTTTTTTTGTCTTGTCAAGATGCAATTCGGCTCTGAATAGCATCGGGTACTACGCTTCTAAGAGATTTTGGCCCGAAATTATGCTCCAGGACCTGCTGCTCCAGGACCATATGCTCCTGGAGCAGTGGTCCTGGAGCAGCTGCTCCAGGACCATATGCTCCAGGACCAGCTGCTCCAGGACCATATGCTCCAGGAGCATATGGTCCTGGAGCAGCTGGTCCTGGAGCATAATTTCGGGCCAAAATCTCTTAGAATCGGGTACTTCTGAGTGGTGGAAATGGTGACGCCATAGGCTTGTCATAATCTGTAAAAAATATACAGCAAGAGGCTCAAAATTGTTCAAATTTTAATTGTTTAAAAACGTGTATTATCATTAAAATAACATTAGAATCTGAATCTTCAACCAAAAAAAAAATGAAAAGATGTATCATTCATGATTCTAGCATTTTAAGATTTAAAACTAAAGTATGCTTCCGATGGCGGCCATTTTGGATTTGATCAATATAGCGGCTTTAAAAGATGAAGTTTATATATCTTTAAAATTAGAATCTAAATCTCCAACCCCCAAAACCCTAAAAATGACTCATTTTTTCAAAATTGATATTTTTGCATGGTTGTAATGATATTATATGCAATAAAAATAGCCCTTACCTGAACAGCGCCTTTATGGGTAAACAGAACGATTTTATAATAAAATTACTCCGGAGTCATTTAATCAGCAGACGACGAAAATGGCGTTTAAAGGCTGACTCAGAGATTTTGAAATATAATTATTTGTGTATTTATTAAAAATAGTCAACTAGAACTAAAGATAGTCACCTAAAATACCCAATTCTAAAGTTTGAGATGAATCGGATTTTTCGTTTCCATGCAGTAAACATTTATGTGTAGTATACAGTGCCATAGGATACTGTGCATAACACAAAATTCCTGATCCGGAAATTTATAACAGTTTTATTTTTTTATATGAAGGACTTCGATTTCAGCTTAGCTATTTCACACAGTGATTAGTATATGGACAGGCATTATGTATTTATAAGCAAAAAACTCAAATTGTTTTAAAATTGAGGGCGCCCTCCTCGGAAAATCTCTGAGTCAGCCTTTAACACAAGAAAATAAACACCAGAGTTGATTCCCACGGCATTTAAGCCCTGTTTGAGTGGTCTTTGACCTTGTTGGTTTTAATATCAATGTTTTGCCACGGCTAGAGCGGACACAAAACGTCGAGTTTGACAAACCGCGTCGAGTTTGCAACGCTATGTTTGCAAGTTTGCAATGCTATGCCGGTGAGTTTATTTTGATTTTTATTTTTTTAAATTTGTTTTAAATTTATTTTTAATATTTATTTATATTTATTATTTATTTATATTTACTTATATTTCATATTTATATTATTATATACATGTTAGAATAAACAGTGCATAATAATATAAATATAAAATATAAGTAAAAATAAAAATAAATACAAATAAATAAAAAGAAATAAATGAATAATAAATAAAAGTAACTAAAAGAATAAATACAAATTAATAAATAAAAGATGACTAAATATAAACATAAAAAATAAAAATAAAAATAAAACTCACCGTCATCGCGTTACGAACATGCAAACTCTCGCCGTCTTCGTGTTGCAAACTTGCAACATCTCGCCGTCATCGCCTTACAAACATGCAAACTCTCGCCGTCATCGCGTTACGAACTTGCAAACTCTCGCCGTCATCGCGTTACAAACTTGCAAACTCTCGCCGTCTTCGTGTTGCAAACTTGCAACATCTCGCCGTCATCGCCTTACAAACACGCAAACTCTCGCCGTCATCGCGTTACGAACTTGCAAACAATACTTTAGCTAAAATGTATGAGAAAATATATCAAGCATTTTAATACTATTTTATTTTCTCTATTTGTTATTTAAAGCCACTATCAGCGATTTCTTCAAAATGTAAACAAATCGCGCCCCCTGTTTTCACCAAAGTCCATTTTTGCACTTTTGTATTGGAAATGGTTGTAGTAAAGAACTCTGTAAGTGGCTAAGCTTAACACGCTGTACTTGTCAAGAAATGACGGTTTTTATGCATTTGTTTACTAGTAAACAAAACAGTCGTAAATGGCATCTTCAAGACCGCTTTAAAATGCTTTAGTGTCTGTTTTTCGCATAGAAGAGTAATATAAGGTGTTGATATGACTTATATAACACTAGCAAATTAGACACAAAATGGACATTTTGAGATTGTAAAAAAATGACTGATAGTGGCTTTAAATCTGCAGTTGTAAGTAGTATCACAATAAAAATTGACCAGCGTTCTACCTTTCTACAAAACAGCAAAGAATAATTGGATTTTGTTGTTGAGACATTTAAAACCTATTTTTCTATTTTTTTTTTTTTTTTTTTTATATTATTATATACATGTTAGAATAAACAGTGCATAATAATATAAATATAAAATATAAGTAAAAATAAAAATAAATACAAATAAATAAAAAGAAATAAATGAATAATAAATAAAAGTAACTAAAAGAATAAATACAAATTAATAAATAAAAGATGACTAAATATAAACATAAAAAATAAAAATAAAAATAAAACTCACCGTCATCGCGTTACGAACATGCAAACTCTCGCCGTCTTCGTGTTGCAAACTTGCAACATCTCGCCGTCATCGCCTTACAAACATGCAAACTCTCGCCGTCATCGCGTTACGAACTTGCAAACTCTCGCCGTCATCGCGTTACAAACTTGCAAACTCTCGCCGTCTTCGTGTTGCAAACTTGCAACATCTCGCCGTCATCGCCTTACAAACACGCAAACTCTCGCCGTCATCGCGTTACGAACTTGCAAACTCTCGCCGTCATCGCGTTACAAACTTGCAAACTCGCCGGCAAGCGTCTTTGACAGATTGTTGCCGCTTTAAATATTTCGGATAAAGGTGCCGAAATTAAAGAATATCTTGCGTCAGATGTGCAATAACACATATGATGTGTGTATTGTGATGTAAATAATTTTAAAAATTGCGAAAATTGTAAGGTACAAAATGAAGATCAACAGAATGGCCTCTGTTCTACTGCTTCGTTAGTCCACCTTAGAAGGCAATGGTACAATAACTTCATGGTTCACTCCTTAAATATTAGATGATTGATAATTAAATAAAAAATAAACCTAGCAGGTAATCATCACTTTCGAAATTACTTTTTAATATTACACTCAATACTTTAGCTAAAATGTATGAGAAAATATATCAAGCATTTTAATACTATTTTATTTTCTCTATTTGTTATTTAAAGCCACTATCAGCGATTTCTTCAAAATGTAAACAAATCGCGCCCCCTGTTTTCACCAAAGTCCATTTTTGCACTTTTGTATTGGAAATGGTTGTAGTAAAGAACTCCGTAAGTGGCTAAGCTTAACACGCTGTACTTGTCAAGAAATGACGGTTTTTATGCATTTGCTACTAGTAAACAAAACAGTCGTAAATGGCATCTTCAAGACCGCTTTAAAATGCTTTAGTGTCTGTTTTTCGCATAGAAGAGTAATATAAGTTGTTGATATGACTTATATAACACTAGCAAATTAGACCCAACATTGACATTTGATATTGTAAAAAAATGACTGATAGTGGCTTTAATTCTGCAGTTGTAAGTAGTATCACAATAAAAATTGACCAGCGTTCTACCTTTCTACAAAACAGCAAAGAATAATTGGATTTTGTTGTTGAGACATTTAAAACCTATTTTTCTACAGATTTTCATCAGTATTTTGAGTGTAGACGTTGAGTTTTGCTAATATAGTCTAAACTCAGAGGGTGTACTGAGTTAATTCCACAATGCACCAGTTTGGGGAAATTTTACCTCAATAAGATCATGTGATCCCACACAAATCCTATTCTTAACACAAAAAATATATCGGTCCTCGGACCGCATGTGTCGCCTGCCGTCGCGGTTTGTAATGATAGGTCTCATTTGACCTTTGACGTTGGCATGTGACCTTTGACCTCATTAACAAATGAGGGGCCCAATAATGTTGCACCTATGATTCAAGTTTGGTTCCAATTGAACTTCAACTTTTCAATTTAGGTCAATTTTACATTTTACATCTTACAACTTGACCTCGCATGACCTTTGACCTTGGTATGTGACCTTTGACCTCATCATCAAATGCGAGATCCCATGTTGCATCTATGACTGAAATTTGTTTAAATCCATCAAAGTATGCGGATATTACAAGCAAATGTTAACCCTTTTTCACAACAACAACAGACATCAATAACAACAGACATCATCAATAACATACTACAGGGGACAAAGTGATCCCTATGTGTCTTCCTGCCTTAAGGCAGGCGACACAAAAACCCTGACGTTTACACTCATTTCAGTCCACAAAGCATTAGTACTTAGGTGATCTTTAGCATGATCGTGCAATGTCTTGTGGGTCTTAAACTTCTGAACACTTTTTATCCTTAAAAGTACTGACATGTGTTTTGTAGAGACATGTTGCAAACTTGCAATGCATTATAGGATTGGTTTTAATCATCCTCTGGTCTAAATTTAGAGAATAAGGTATGATTTTGGTAACCGGTACTCTCTTTACGACGAATTGAACCCAAGGCGATACCATTATTTTAAGTGGAAGAACGAGGCCGGAGGCCGAGCTCTTCCACGCAAAAATAATGGTGTCGCCGGGTTCAATTCGTCGTAAAGAGTACCGGTTCCCAAAATCATACCTTTATTCTCATTCTTAAACAGCTTTATCATTTAAGCCCAATTTTGCGATGCTTTACGGCTTAAATACAACAAGAAAGGACTGCCACCACCCAGTGACAACAATCGAACAACCCGTTGAACGCAACGATCATACGCAACGAGACGCAACGTTGGCAGGCGCGCGCGAACGTAGCAAAATGCGGTATGACGCGAGCGCTTCAAGCTAAAAATAGCTTCAATACGCAGCGCGTACTACCTGGGTTCAATTAATCAAATTGAACCCGGGCATCAGCCAATGGAATTGCTTACATTTTCACAGCTGTTTAAGAATGTACACTAGAAGATAAAGGTAATTGTTTTATGATCCATCTCTAGATTTACATGTGCCCGAACTGACTAACATTTGTACATTAGTGAACGGGCGTAGACAATTAACAAATATCATTTTTTAAATTTTAAAATATATGTTTTCTTTTCATTACAAATGGCAATTTTTGGTTAAAAAACCCTGTATGCTAAACAAATTCATTTTCCCCATTGGACTTCATGTATCGTGTCCTTGCATCTGTCAGCATCGGTGTCGAGGTCAGTGTTGGCGAGGTCATTTAGGCCAAGTTGGCGGACCAGCTACCTAGCATGTGATAATCTGTGATTTTGCCATACTGGATTGCAACAAATTTGGTATCACTCCAAAGGAGAATAATGAAGTTTTAAAAGTAACTGAGGTTGCGATTATCCTGATTTGATGGTGAATGCACATGTCCGGATTCAGAAATTTGTACATAAAAATATGAGTACGACTTTATTTTGTAGGCCGGATAAATAATTACAACAAAACCGTCTAGCTTTATGGAAAACTTTGAAATAACTACTTGTTTATCAACCGAAAGATGAATCAATTCCAAACAAAAGTTCAAAATATTGTTTATCTACATGCATTATCGTAACATACTTGTAGTTTTGAAACGTGGTGCAACTGGAACATAATGATAGAAAAAATCTTCCACTGAGAAAAAAAACCACTCCTTCCTTCAAGGCTACAAATAAACTCTTATGGTCAATTACTCTCCAATCAGATTTTATGTTACCATGCCAACGGTCTGTTTGTAACCAAGATAATTTTGAAGGTCTCCATGTTTGACCTTGCAGGTAGCAGGTTCCATTATTTGTGTACCAGCTGTGACAAGAATAAGTATACATTTCCCTCTGGGGAGTGTATGAGACATCCAATATGCCATGCATAGCTATTTTTTCCAAGGGCTTTGTGCTTCACGATTAGTTAGCCAAAATGTGCGCGCGAAATTGCATCGACTCAAAAATATATCTCAGGTTCGTTTGGGTGCAGAGGTTTGGTTGTTCGTGTACTCAAGTTTCACCCCGTCTGCACATTACCCGTGACACAATTTTTTGTGAGGCATTTACCCACGCCAACGTTTTTCAGCATAAAATCATAGCGGGCTTACATCGCTGCTAGTTGCGGATGCACAAATGTAATCGTGGATCGAAGGAAATCACTGAACGTCTTGTCGATGGATCTTGGATTATCATCTGGCCCGTGTTTTAATTATTCCCTGAATGGCGTATTTTTAAAACGAGTAATTAAGTCAGATCTATATGTTTCCACATGACTGAAGAGCGGTCATCAAGTCAAATGTAGGCCAAGTTTACACACATGTAAAAATAATTAGAATCAGGAATAGAAAACGATAAGAATGAGAGCAAGTTGTCGCGCTCAAAGGTCTTCTTATCGGAATGCAAGCGTAAGAGAGAATTGTAGATCAACCAAACTCTGTTGAAATGCATGAAACGTCACAAGAACCCCTAAAGTAAAATAGCAGGCCCCCAGAGCAGGCCCTATATAGGCCAATGCTACTGTAAAAGGTGAAAGATACATTCCATAAGTTGTACATGTATTCCTGATATGCTACTGTGAAAGATGAAAGATACATTCCATAAGTTGTACATGTATTCCTGATGGGCAATTGATCACGATGCTCCATGATAGTATATGTTCGGGCCCTTTCCTCGCCAATGCACGAAAGTTTCGAAGCGTGATTAATTTATCTTACAAGAAAATGTTTTGGTTATTTCAAGTTTTGACACTGGCAATGTGTTTAAAGGTGGGCCAGTTTTGTGGGACAAAGTTTTCATTTGTGTAAAATGCATGGATATTGGTTTGAAAGGCTCCATATCTCTTCAGGCACCCATAGCCCCTACAAAAGTATACATTTATTTGAAGCTTACACTGTTAAAAATTTCCGTAAATTAAGAAAACAGATTTTCCGTAAATTTACGGAAAATATGTTTGAGAAAACAATAACAATAAAAAACAAAAAACATAACAAATTTTAATTTACGGAAATATTTCAAAAAATTCTGGCAGCAATATTTCCGGACTTTTTTTTTTTTGGTTCCGTAATTTTAAATTACGGAAAAAATCTGTTATAATACACATTTTTTTCCGTAATATGAGACAAATTTCTGTAAAATTACTGTCAAAGTTCCGTTAATTGACAGAAATTCTGTAAATTTACCCTAAAAATGTCTGGAAATACTGCTGCCAGAAATTTTCGTAAATTTACGAAACAGTGTACTAATCAATGATTCCAGAAATACAGTTGAGACTGATATAACATTATTCCCTAGGGAGTTACGCAACCACTAATGTGCAAAATATGATGAAAAAGATGTGATTTTAAACACACCTGAGTTCAAAAGCTGTGGCAATTGCCTTTTTTGTAATTGCATATTTGGTATCTTCTAAGTACAAGCTTCCCATAGATATATATAACTTTAAAGGTACATGGTGTAGCAAAATAGTTTTGCGCAAGGTTTCAAAATTGCCAATTTTACCAATGAAAGTCATTGTTAACTGGTTAAGGCATCGGAATTGCCACAGATGCAAATATGAGCCTAAAGCAACAATTAAACATTTGATAATAAAGTTTTCTGATTTATAGTATGTGGTTGTGAGATAGTTTTTCTTTAGAATCTCTCTGGAAGAGAGGAAATTTGTAAGCACATGACCCCTGTGGGGTCAATTTTCATAAAATGCTGCGCCTGCTCATCCTCCACTTCCAAATTGTTTTAATTAAAAAACAATTAGTGGAATATGATTAATACTTTTAAAAACCTATCACTTGCATCTTGTTGCCCTGCATGCATGCTTTAATTTAATACCAAATCCAACTATGTGGCTTGAAAAATTACTTTAAAAATCCCCTTTATGATACAAAAATATCGCAGTACATGTCACAACTCCACCTATTTACTGGTCGAGGTTATTAAAATTAGGGGGCAAACCCTAATATTCCATTGCAAACTGACATCTCATGCTATAAAAACGTGCCCTATCTGGGTAGCTTCAATGGACCATAAGTAACATTCCTAGGGTGGACACGTTTTCAATCAGCTGCACGGGGGGTGTTACGAGGGGGTCAAGTTACTATGGGGTCAAATGTTTAAACTGCTCCAAATCTAATGTAATATAGCTCAAATTATTCCTTAGGTAACCAGGAGTAAAAAAGTCAATTTGATCACATGCGTGTGGTGCTTCCTTTCCAAGATATTTGGGAAAATAGGCTAAAGGTCATTTGTTTATTCAAGAAAGGTCAACATTTGTAATACCAAGATTTCTTTGTAAAAAATATCAAAAAAAAATTTTAATTATACTGAAATATGCCTTTTATTTTGCATAGGGTTGGTTCCCTTTAATAGGGAGGGGTGTAATGCCCCCATCCCCATAGAGTCCTACAGGGAAATTTGAACCCCTTCCAGTATAACAAGAACATGAAGCCAAAAATGCAAAAGCATTTCATATTTGGAATCAGTATCATTAAACATTTCTAAAAAATATGTTTACAAAGAAATCTGGGTATTACTTACATTGACCTTTCTTGAATAAACAATGACCTTTAGCCTGTTTTCCCAAATATCTTGGAAAGGAAGCACCACACGCATGTGACCCAATTGACTTTTTTACTCCTGGTTACCTAAGGAATAATTTGAGCTACATTACATTAGATTTAGAGCAGTTTAAACATTTGACCCCCATAGTAACTTTACAATTCCTCTTGTAGGTCCCGTGCAGCATATTTATTTACGTGTCCACCCTGGGGGTGTTTATTTGATCCATCTAAACTATTAGACATGCATAAATTTTTTATAGCATTGCGATGCAGGTTGACCTTGCCTGCCCCCTCTGTAAATGTTTTCGTTGGTCTTCTTATGTTCGAAACCTTCACATCCGCGGAAGTTTCTTCGTCGTTTCACTTATAGTTCGCACAGCATCGCCATTATTAGGATATTTTCAGTGGCAATGCAAGCTAATACAGAACTTTTCACGAATTACAATTTTGTTTTTATCATTACATATGCAGTGCAGTTGAGCGTGGTTTTTGTACATCTGCTAGCCAGAATAGTTTACGTAGAGCCAGATGTGTTTTTTATATAATATATAAAAAATCATCCACGGGTGAAAATTGGCCCGGGAAATTGGCAGCATACAACTTAAGTTATACTTGACTATAGATGCACGTTAAAGTTAATTTATATAGATAGGCCTAAGTACATGGCAAAGTTTGAGGAAATTGTAGTTTGTGTGCCACTAAAATATTACCTTTCGAAAGCCATGCATGATTTGCTCCAAGGTGAAGGAAGAGCTCCTGCAATCCCGCCTGCAATACCAACATCATGCCGTTAATATTAGTCATCTCACCTTTTCGGCTATAGGTCAACTGACTGACCAACGTCTGACTCTGTGCTTGGCTACCTATCAATCATGACTTCGAGCCTCGGGCCGTACCGTCGCCGCGGGCTGCTGTATGTGAATCTCAACTGCTTGACTAACTTGACTACCTTCCAAGACGGCTTCTAAGCTCTTAGGCTACGTCACATGTACGGGCGTAAGTATTGGCAACACGCAGCAATTTCAGCACCCGGTTTCAGCACACGAAACAAACAATTTAGGCCTATACCCAAAATGAAAGATACTGGAATAATGAAAGACTTTAACTTACCGAAAGAAAATACAAGCAAGAACAGACGGCCACTAGAGAAAGATTACCACGATAGGAGCTTGTTATAAACATGATTCGCGCGCTCAATGTTAAGACGATGAACCTAGGATGAACCCGTTTTTTTTTTTTTTTTTTTTTCAAGCTAATACAGAACTTTTCACGAATTACAATTTTGTTTTTATCATTACATATGCAGTGCAGTTGAGCGTGGTTTTTGTACATCTGCTAGCCAGAATAGTTTACGTAGAGCCAGATGTGTTTTTTATATAATATATAAAAAATCATCCACGGGTGAAAATTGGCCCGGGAAATTGGCAGCATACAACTTAAGTTATACCCAGATAGCAAGACTACGTTGGGCCAACGTTGGCGCAACGTAGTCCCGGACGTTGGACCAACGTTGCAAAAAGACGTCTGACAAACGTCATTTTGGCCAGTGGGCCATCGTTGGTCCAACGTTTTTTTTTTTTTTTTTTTTCTCTTAGGCTACGTCACATGTACGGGCGTAAGTATTGGCAACACGCAGCAATTTCAGCACCCGGTTTCAGCACACGAAACAAACAATTTAGGCCTATACCCAAAATGAAAGATACTGGAATAATGAAAGACTTTAACTTACCGAAAGAAAATACAAGCAAGAACAGACGGCCACTAGAGAAAGATTACCACGATAGGAGCTTGTTATAAACATGATTCGCGCGCTCAATGTTAAGACGATGAACCTAGGATGAACCCGTTAACCGTTAAGGGGGCGCAGTACCAAATAATTGCTCGATTGAAATGTACGAAAAATGTGATTACCAGATTTCCACCAGATGTAAAACCATTTTGAATGTTTCCATTACATGAATTTTATGATCAGACATGAAACTAAGCTTCAATTCATCTTACACATTCCGATTAAAGGCTGACTCAGAGATTTCCTGAGGAGGGCGCCCTCAATTTCCATAAAAATCGTGTTTTTTTTGCATGTACATAATGTTTGTCCATATACTAATCACTGTGTGAAATTGCTAAGCTTAAATCGGATACCTTCATATAGAAAATCACAACTTTGTTATAAAATTCCGGATCCGGAATTTTATACCGTCGTATCCTATGGGACGTAATACTACACATAAATGTTTACTGCATCAAAACGAAAAATCCGATTCATCTCAAATTTCGGAATTGTGCATTTTAGGTTACTATATTTAGTTCTACTTGACTATTTTTTTCATTATTACACAAAAAAATAATATATCTGAGTCAGATTTTAAAGGGGGATGGCCCGATTTGAGGATATGAAGATTTTATCTTGATAGATTGGCCTTCACTCCAAAACCCCATCTGTAAAGTTTCGCGCTGATATTTCAATCCGTTTTGATGCGAGAGCTAAAAACGTGATTTTATAAGCCTCATAGAGTACTGTGTAAAATTAATATTTGTCGACCAAAATGTCGCATATTTTCGCTCATAACTTCCAAACCAAACATCCTTTGGCTCTAAGATTTCACAGGGTAAATGAGAAAAATAGTAGCTTTCTTCTGATACCAAAATGTTGACCACTTCCGGTAAAATCTGGGGCTTCTGGGGACGAGGCTATTAGCGATCGGGCCATGGACCTTTAACTTTTAAGATGCGAGTACATAAACAGCGCCACCGATATTTTGTAGCTGTCACCGACCACCTCCTAACCGTTCCAGGGGCATATTTTATCACATGAATTGAAAGTCACTATTTTTATTGGGGCATTTCGTGATCCACAGCCTCGTCCCCCTGACTCACATAAAAAAAGTTGAGATTTTTATATCATCTCAACCGTTAACATTAGTAATCCATGTGTATCTAATCTTACGTGCAAATTTGGTCGTGCCTGTAAGAAATTCGCAATTTTGTAGAAATTATAGCATGGTGGCTATGGCATTGTCATGGCATGGGACCGTGGGAAACAAGCATGTGCTCATAACGCAAACCCGCAAGGTCGGGATCAACTAAAAAGTTGTTATATTAAAGCTTTTGTCAAGGATATCTAGTGAACAATGATGAATAAAACAGAAGGTGCTGGAATCACGAAATGCACCTTTAATATCAAGCCACCCTCACAGAAAACTAGATTCCCACAGGACACCAAAATGTTACAAATATACCTTGATTTTTACCCACAGTGATTTTTACCGGAACTAACTACCATTACACCAAACGTGGAGTGTTTTGGTATTGTGCCCCCTTAATAGCCCACGCCAGGTGTTAAACCTGATCATGGAGGTACCTCTATGACCTGATCGAATGGTGGTGTATGGATACTCTACATTATACACAGCCGATGACGGCCAAGCCTCTTTCAATATAGCAACTCACCGACAGATCCAAATAGATTGCAGAAGCCATTTTGGTCTACTCCCAATTGGTCTAATGGCCATTTTGTCTAACTCCAATTGGTCTAATACCATTTAGTCTAATAACCATTTAGGCTAATAACCATTGTATAGTCTAATAGCCATGTAGTATTATATTCATCTTGTCTAAATCTCATATCGTCTAATATCCATATCGTCTATAACCGAATTGGTCTAATGCCAATTGGTCTAATACCCATCTGGTCTAATATTCCATTTGGTCTAATATCCATCTGGTCTAATATCCATCTGGTCTAATACCCATTTGGTGTAATATCCATCTGGTCTAACATCCACCTGGTCTAATATCCATTTGGTCTAATATTTATCTAGTCTAATATTCATTTGATCTAATATCAATTTGAGCTATAAATGTCTATTTGGTCTAATATCCATTTGGTCTAATAAGTCCATCTGGTCTAATATCCATATGTCTAATATTTAAATCAATGTATATTTTATTATCTTTACCTGAAGATGGCCAGCGCACGCTAGTGTTGAATTCAAAACATGTGCGGTTGTCCGGATTCGAACCCAGGGGCGGATTTAGAGGGGGCGCCGCCCCCTCGCCCCTCTATTTTTTGCAGAGCATTGGGCGCGGTATATAGGACGTCGGGCGCCCTGTAAATCTAGAAAAAACTTGACTTTTTGCCGCACAGTGTAGATCAGAAAGAAAGACCTTTCGTGAACGCCGAGGCGTTGTTTAATTAGGTCTACCCGGCGAGCGCAGCGAGCCGCAAAAATTGGCGCCCCCTCTATTGAGAATTCCTGGATCCGCCCTGGAACCGGCGACATTTGTATTACTAGCACGACGCTCTTACCAACTGAGTTATCAAGCCAGGGTTGGTAGAGGGGCGCTAGATATTATCTATATGTGTTAGGTCCGATTGAATGGTAGAAGACAATATGGGCGTTAGACTAGATGGGCATTAGACCAATGGATATTAGACATTAAATTCGCCCCCTCAGAAAATGCCTCAGCAGTCTTTCTTCCCCCCCCCCCCCCTTTTTTTTTTTTTTTTTTTTAAAGCCTGGAAAAGTCCCATCCAATACCAAGAGCTATAGACCAATATCACTCATCAGCCACATACCTACAAGCTCTTTGAACGTCTCCTGCTCAACCGTATTGCACATGTGATAGACGAACACGTCATACCAGAACAAGCATATATTTATTTAAAAAGCCCTGGTGGGAAATCAAGTATAAACTGCTTTGGCAGAGGGTTTAACATCCGTCACTATGTAATACACCAAAGTCTCTGTCATGCAACTTACGTCAAAATTGCCAAATTTCTAATTAAAATTATTAATTAATGAAGTACTTGCAAGGTTCGGCACTTGGTATGTTTGAAGATTTTGGTATTTAGTACCATTTCCCTTAATTTCATAAAAATGATAAAAATTCAACATCCGTCACTATGTAATATACCCGACGAAAAAATTTGTCAAATGATAGACATTCTGGAATAGCTGTCGCTACTCAGGGTTTCACCCTCACATGGGATCATCAGGTGGATAATGGAGATGGGTGGATGTACTTAGACATGTTAGATATACCATAAGAATATAGTTACCTATATTCCATGGTGTCAAGCAGCATGCCAACGCATTCCAGAGTTGTCTACACTGAAAGACAGTCATAGAGTGCTCAACTGTTATTGAGCTCTTCCACTATGGAATTGACCACTCTTACTCATTTTGTAGCTATGATGATATTTAACGCCCCTGTTATATATATATCGAAGCGCATCCACACATCTCCATCATTCGCCTGATGATCCCATGTGAGGGTGAAACTCTGAGTATCGACAGCTATTCCAGAATGTCTATCATTTGACAAATTTATATATAAGCGAGAATTTAGGCGAGAATAAAATTCTCGCCGAAATTCTGGTCCTTAATCGTGCCATAAGTGATATAAATACATAAATATATATATATATAGAAAGGACTTATACATCTCTGAAGCAGAACGTCAGCTGTCTGACAGAGACGCATATTCTGAAGTCGATCATGACCCAACCCAAACCAACAAGCAGGAAATATCAAAGATCATAAAGGACCTCATACGTACCAAAGACTTACCAGCTAATGCCACGTCTCTGATTCATCCATGTCCAAGGACTTCAAATTTCTATATGCTTCCCAAAATACACAAAGAGAACTCACCCGGTCGCCCGATTGTTTCTGCTCATAGTTGTCCTACTGTGATCATATCTCAATTCATGGACTCGGTTCTTTCACCTATTGTAAAGGACCTCCCATCGTTCGTTCAGGATACACCTCATTTCTTACGCATCATCAAGGACTTCAAGTTTCCAGACAACCTTAACAATAATCCACTGCTTTTCACCATGGATGTCACCAGTTTATATACGTCTATACCTCATGACGGCGCTCTTCAAGCACTCAAGCATTTTCTTGATAAACGCAGTGACTGTACCATCTCCACCACCACTCTCCTTCGCTTAACCGAACTGGTTTTAAGTAAGAACACATTCCATTTTAATGGCAAGTTTTATTGGCAGGTAAGGGGCGTAGCCATGGGAACTGTCATGGGTCCCAGCATAGCTTCTTTGTTTGTTGGATATCTGGAAGAAATGATTTTCTCTCAATTTGACTCTACACTTCCAGTCTTGTATAAAAGATACATTGACGATGTAGTTGGAGTAGCTACTTGCAATCTTCAGGAATTGAAGTCCTTCATTGATTTCGTTGCCAACTTTCACCCATCACTGAAATTCACACATTCAATATCTGACCATGCTGTTATTTTTTTGGATCTTCAATTGTCTATCCAAAACAGCACTATTACATCTAACATACATTTCAAGGAGACAGACTCACACAGCTATTTATTATATCCAGGCTAGCCACCCACCTTCATGTAAGAACGCAATTCCTTACTCTCAACTGTTACGTGCTAAACGCATATGTTCCGACAGTACAGACTTTGTTCAGATCTCAGAACAAATGACGAACTTCTTCACAACCCGCCAGTATCCTCCCAATATCACGCAAGCTGCTAATGACAGAATCAGCAAAGTCAGCAGAACCATGGCCCTTCAGCCTTCTGAACCCAAGCAGTCTGATCGTATCCCACTTGTATTACCATACCACCCTTCAATCCATCCCATCCGCCGCATTATCTTGAGGAACTTCAAATCTCTCATGAAGGATTCCAGTACAAAGGAAATTTTCCACAAAATCCCCATTACAGCTTACAAACGTGATCGCAATCTTGCCAATCACTTGGTTCGTGCTGTCCACCCCAAGCCATTGCAAACTGACAGTCCCGGAACTTACTCATGTAAGCGTAAACGGTGCAACACTTGTAAATATGTGACTAATGACACTCAACTTCACATTGAAGGTCCGCAAGGATCTTTTGAAGTCACCAGTCGCTTCACATGCATTTCGTTTAATGTTATTTATGCTATCCAATGTCAGAAATGTCAACTTTTGTACATAGGTGAAACTCAGCGTCGCCTCGCAGATCGGACAACCGAACACCTTCGGTCCATCAAAAACAATTTCAGTGGATTTCCAGTGGCAAAACATTTCAACCCTCTTTCATCCTGTAGTATTAATGATTTTAGTGTGACTGGCGTCGTTCTTTGCAATGGAGCCACTCGGGAACGTCTGGAAGCAGAACATCGTCTAATTTTCAGACTTGGCACTTTAAATCCAGGAGGTCTCAACACAAAATTTGACTTATTTGACATATGATATTTTATCTTTTCATTGCCATTTTTCAGGCATTTGAATTAGTGCTCTCACTCTGGTGCTTCTAAATAATCCAACCCACCCAGCACTTGCGTTTCTCTCATGGTCATCTTCTTAAACTCTGAATTGCTAGGTGATTCACACCTCACCACTTAAGCATCTTATTTACTGTTCACCGTGCATCACTGGCTATCAGTTTTTGTTATCAATATACACCTTTATTATGTATGCTTTTACTTTTGTTTCCATGTTCCTTGTATGTTAATGATTTTTTTGCTTGCTATTTTGCCTGGTATATTTTAGCTCATTGCATCTTGTACCACACTTGAGAAAGGGTGTATGCCCGAAACGTTGTGATAACATAACACAAGTTTCAACTTTAGCACTGTATATCAACCTCAAACTGATTCTTACGATGCTAAACTTAGAAACTTGTTTATGTTTTGAGATCAAAACATTGTAAGATCAGGGAATTTCCCCACAAAGTTATATATGGAAATTAGTGATGTGATTCAGGTTATGTTTATGCATGAGAATGATGTAATGATTATTGTTAGAAAGGGGAATCTATCTGTGAGTAGTTAAATACTATCACTGGAAGGACTCTCTGCCAGCATCCACTACTAACAAGAAAGATAGCTAGTTTTACTCTGCATTAAGGAGCAGACATCAAGTACCTAGTGCCAGGATATATAATTCCATGTGAGCAGAGTTGCTGTAATTATTCTACTGTCGTCTTTGAAGCCAAAAGTGCTGGGAATCAAAATAAGAATCCAAATTGTGGACAGATAGAATCGTGGTGATTATCTTGGACTGATATACTGTGGATTTATTATCGTCGAGGGACTTAATTTAACCTTGTCGTCTTGAACTGCTGGACAAAAGTTACCTTCAGGACTAAGAAGATTCCAGTGGAATATTACCTGAGGATTTTATAATTGTGACTTTGCATGCTGTCATTTTGGAGTCTTCGCTATGAGGACATATCATCGTTGAACGGCAACACTTCTTGTGGAGATTAATGGACATTCTTGTTTACAATTAAGTATACATGTAATCTTAAATATTGAGTGTAATTTTGATTTATGTAATGTTTTGGACATACCAAATTCTCGAACCAATTACAAATCATTAAAATCTGTTATGTTATATAACATTAAGATCACTGTGCACAGGCTCATTTGTTTGTGTTTGAAAGGTATTTCTGACCTTAGAACGCCTACAAGACGTCATAACAGAATTGGGGGCTCGTCCCTGGGAATTGAATTGAGGAATAACTTTGGCCTTATGTTCAGAATTTAATACACCAAAAAATGTGTTATAATATTGTAAACATTGTGCAACGATGTTAGCATACACAATTTTGTGTGTATTACAAGTGTACTTACTTTGTAGTTTTGGTTCAAGTTAGTATATTGTGTTTGTAGAGTACAATCACAATGGTGAGTTTGATCCAGAAGTGTTCATAGGGGCAAATAACTTGGTAGAAGTTTGATGAAGCTGAGAAAGCCTGAGTAATGGAAACTAGCCAAGCAATTAGGGATCTTGAGGCAAAACATTCCATGAGAAAACCGATCATCAAAATAGTTTGATTGAAAAAGTTGTGTCCCTGAGATGTTTGGGATAAGTTCAATTTGGAGAAGATAGAAGAAGTTCTGGACAGGGCACTGTGATGCCGTCAAGTTAAAGACTTGAAATTTCAAAAAGAAATAGAGTGGAAAAGTTGGAAATAGAACCACAGTCAAAAAGTAAAAGAAATTGAATAGAGAAGAAAAATTGCAAATGCAAATGCAAAAAGAGATCCAACAAAAATATATGGAATTGCAAATTGGAGAGGAAAAGGAATTGGAAAAAGAAAAATGGCAAAAATGTAGAATGAAACAAAAGAGCTTGAGCTCACTTAGAGTTTAGAACAATTGAAACAACAAGCTAGCTCATCAGACTCTTCCAAGCCCTCTGGAATTGATGCGGCGAAAAATATATCCGCCTGGGTTTTTTTTTCCAAAATTTCAGAACAAGAAGTAGACAAATACTTCTTACACTGGGTTGAAAAATGCAATAGCTGAATAAAGGCCCAAGAGTCTTGGACCAATTGCTACAGTCAGTGTTCATTGGTAAAGCCCGAGTATTATATTCGGCCATGTCATTAGACAGAAGTAGTGATGATGACGAGGTTAAGCAGGCATGCTCAAAGCATATTAATTGAGGTTCCAGAGGGCATATAACAAAAATTCATGGTCTTGGTCAGAAAAAAAGGATACCAGACCCATGTTGAATTTGGCCGTGTAAGGACAATGTTGAATCGCTGGCTTCTCTCAAAGAAGTCGGGCAAAAATGTTGGTCAACTTAGGGATTTGATGTTATTTGAAGAGTTCAAACAGTGTCTACATCCAGTTATCACAACCCATTGGAATGAAAACAAAATGACAGTTTGCGTGAAGCAGCCGTACAGGCCGACGATTATGCATTGACACACAATTAAGTCATACTACTAGGCCTAGCCCAGAATTTCTAGTTACAACACATACAACAATAAGTCGGAATCTAACAAAGCGTCCGCATGGTATCGCACTCAGAGTAAAGCCCAGTCAGGTTCCCATGAAAAGGGAGTAAATGAAAGTAATGGTGCTAACAGAAACATGGGATGGTACCCAAATCACAGTTCACAGGCAATCACTGTAGAAGCCAGACTACAAGGTCACGGTGTTGGAATAAGGGCTATCCACCCAAAGGAAGGATCCAAAAGTGAGTCCAAAAAAACCAATAGGTTGAATTGCATTACTTTGAGGTCAAAAGTCATTCTCTATTCTCATTCTTCTGTTCATATACAAGAAATCCCACAGCCCTGGGGACCTCTTTCAGTCTATTTACATCAAAAAAGTACTTTTTATCTTCAAAAATGAGGCAATATGTTTTGTTACGTTATGGCCTGATGACAATTGTGCCCCAGCCTAAAAAAGAGACAAAAGGACCTTTACACAAAAGAATGCTTATTATTAATCACACATGAAGTGGGATATGCGAATAACCAGTCTTATCTCAGTAGAATCATGAAAATGGTTAATCAAAATTACATTGTCCAATGATGACCCACGCGCAACACTCCTTTGGACTGATGAATGAATGGATAATTGCTGCTTTGTGTTTTCCAATGACATACCAAAGTCTGTTGCAATGCCTTTCTTTACAATTAATTTCCATTCATAACAAACCCCCAATGGAGCAACCCTGTGGGGCCTGAATGTCCTGTTAGTAATGGCATGTGTCATCCTACATGTATGGGGCCTAGGTTTGGCTGCAAACCCAGGGGAACACAACAGGGGTTTCTGTATGAATATATACTAGGCTTGTTCAATCCAAGTTGGCTCCAATAGCTTCTGTCAACAAAAGGTATGACAAATGATGACGCGTATTATGGCCACAAACAGCATCACATTTTCTAGCTGGATTTTGCTTTGCTAGCCACCCAAAATGAATAAATTAATATATTGTAAGTGCTTTTAAGTCACAAACCCCCTCCCCCCCCCCCCCACTTTACATCCATTAAATGAAGATTTTGGAATGAAAGAACGTTTTATTTTTCTCATGACATCTAATAACATTATGTCCTAACTAAAAAGTCCTCAAATTGTGGTTGAAACCACATTATGCGGTCCTATGTATGAGCTATTTACTGGGGGGTGGGGGGATGGTGATAGGGGTCTGACTTTTAGAGGAAAATTGGTCCAGTAATACGACACAATGACCGGACCAATAATGGGCAGAAAATGGGCATGGTGTGGGGGGAGGAAAGATAGTTCACACAAATTGGCTCTTTTATTCTATCACGCAATTTGAATACTCGGACCGACGAGGGATCGCATCGTTCCGAATATGCTGATCAAGTGAGAGTGTACGCGTCAATTTTGACAAAAATGCAGTCTAAATGTTTCGAGGTCTATAACGCGTTTCGTTAAAGTGCCAACAACCAAAACAAAAACGACGTAAGCTAGAGAACGCTACATGCTATGCACATGAAATTTGGCACACATTCAGCACATATAGGGCGAGTGAACCATGAAGCCCGATTTTCAAAATTTTGTTCCAAATTCAAATTACGCCATGAAATTATGTGATTGGTCGATTGCCGGTTGCCATGGCAACGGTATCAAAATTCTGGCTTCATGGTTCACTGCGTATTTATCCCCTGCACATGCCACCCAAGTTTCGTCCCAGTAGCTTTAGTTATTTAGTTACGTTTGTTCTAGTGTTTAGCCAATCAGAGGCCTTACGTGGTTACCATGGCAACCAGAGCAAAAATTGACATGAACTTTGTGACATGGGCTACAATATGATGTGTAACATGTATATACCACTATTTAGGAAAATTAAGAAAAATCACTTCAAAGTCAGGGGCGGATTTAGAGCGGGGCGCACCCGACGCACGCCCCCTCTATTTTTAGCAGAGCACATGGCGCCGGGCGTCGCATAAAGCGCAGGGCGCACAGTAGATCTATCAAATGACTTTTTAACACACAGGGCGCCCTATAGATCTCTAAGAATGACGGTACAGGGCGTCGGTGGCCGTGTAGATGTAGCTTTGTGGGCGCCCTGAAAATTTGGCGCCCCCTCTATTGAGAAATCCTGGATCCGCCCCTGAAAGTTCACTGCTTCAGACCCCATACCCCTCCCTTAATACTCATTTTTGCATAAATACAATCCAAACGATTGGACCGATTAACTCAAAATTTGTAAATAGATGGTTTTGGTGATATGCTTCTATGTAAGGGAGAAAGCATCACATAAAAAAATGGATCATTATTGGGTCATTCACCTTTAAAACATTCCATACATTATGTTCTAAGTAATTAATGATGTCTTTCAGACAGACACCCACATGATAACATGCTACGTGTGCAAGAAAATTAGTTGAACTTCTTTCAAGAGACAAGAAAAGACAAATCAAGGTTTTTGTCTTGGAATTTATCATGGGGAAAGTACTTAGGGGACTGCAAAGGATGCAAGTTGGAAATCAGGTTGGTAAACTACCTGAACAACTGATAAAATTAATTCTGAAATATGAGACATGCCAAAGCATTTTACAGGGCAGTTTGATTGTACTGTACTAATTTAGCTTAATTTGGGCTTTTGCCTAAATACCACCCACAGGAGACAGGCAGGATGGAGGCAGGACTCCTGCAGGAGGAAGCACTTCCATAATAAACCCAGGAGGCCTGGGCCAATAAGCAATTGGCAACCTATACCTTTCAAGTTGTTCAATTGTGAATTGACCCATGTCCTGTACATAAGAATTTCGACGAGGTAGCATAGAGTCCTGCCTCCACCTGTATTGTTGAATTTAGGCAAAAGCACTATATTACTAAAAACCAATTTTGTGAACCACATACATGTACATTTATTAGGCAACATTAGGCAAATTCCTTCAGCAAAACTTGATTCTTGTTTTCCTGTGGCACCACATAAAATATTTTCTGTGTAAGATGTGTGAATCCTTTCAATATGTCAATCATCCATTGAGGTTTATTTTCCACCCAATTCCAACATAATACACATGAATACCAGTCATGGTAAGTGCCAAACCTATTCCACAGTCGTATGGGGCAGAGTATAGAGAAACACAACAAATACACATGAAAATATGAAGAGGAATGGTAGAATAAGGGGGACCTTAAATGGCCTCTTAAGATGTGGGTACTTCCACCTGCTATAGGGAATCACTGCTACAGATATAGCTAGAAAAGTCCATCTTATAAAGCTGAAATAATTGATTAGGCTAAAGATGTCCTGGCTGGTTAGCATAAGTAACATAACAGGTAGCATGACAATTATTGCTGGTAATGGAGTCTTCCAATCAATGTGAATCATCCCAAATACCTCTGGCAGAAGTTTTTCGCGAGAAGCCACAAAGAACATCCTAGGTGTAGTGAAGATACCACCATTGCAGGCGCCAATGGATGATAAAGTCACGGCTATACTAATTGTCCACCACAATGACCCTAAAACGTACCTCCCATAGTCAAGAGCAACAGCATCAGAGTTCAGGATTTCTTCAGGCGTGAGAACAATAAAATATGCAATATTAGCCAGCATGTACACCAAAGTGATTATAACCATTGAAATAGTAATACCAATAGGTATTGTCCTTGTTGGATTGATAACTTCCTCTGTAATTTGAGGCAGTTGTTGAAAGCCTGAGCAAGCAAATAATCCTGCATACAATGCAAGGGGTAATTTTGTTGGGTCAGTTGCTGCAATTGTAAATTTAAAATTGTTTGTTTCACCTTGAAAGTGGTTTTTTACCATTTTTCTCTACACAACCGCCATTTTGTTATTAAGCTTTGTTTTTAACACCGTTTTCACCAGTTTCTAACAAGATATTGTATTTAATAAATACCTTTTTAAAATGTGATATGTCCATGCACTTTTGAGAAACTCTGTATTTGGGAATGCTTACGAATGTATTAGTTCACACTTGAAGTGAATAAGCCGAATACGCTGTCTTTATCTAATAATAAGATCATTAAAATGTTAATCTTATTAATTGTACCAATGATTGGCCCACAGGCGCACTGATGAATGAAATGGATAATTGCTGCTTGTGTTTTCCAATGACATACCAAAGTTTGTTGCAATGCCTTTCTTTACAATAATTCCATTCAATAACAAACCCAATGGAGCAACCCTGGGAGGCCTGAATGCCATGGGTAGTAATGGCATGTGTCATCCTACAGTATGCCTTGGTTTGGCTGCAAATCCAGGGGGTAACACAAGAGGGGTTCTGTATGATATATACTAGTGGCTTGTTCAATCCATGTTTGGCTCCAATAGCTTCTGTACAAAAAAAAAAAGATATGACAAATGATGACCTTTTTATGGCCACACAGACATTACCATTTTATTGCTGGATTTTACTTTGCTAGCCATCCAAAAAGAATAAAATTAAATGGTAAGTGCTTTAAAGATCACCCCCCCCCCTTTCACTCCATCAAAATTGAGATTTTGGTGTCAGAAGAAAGTTTTATTTTTCTCATTACACTAATGAAATATTTCCTAACTAAAAGGTCTCAAAATGTGGTCGACCACATTATGCTGTTCTAACTTGTATAAGTCAATTTAATACTCATTTTGCTTCTACTATCCAAACGATTGGACCGATTAACTCAAAATTTGTAAAAGATGGTTTTGGTGATATGCTTCTGTGAAAGGGAGAAAACATCACATAAAAAATTGGATCATTATTGGGTCATCCAATCACCTTTAAAACATTCCATACATTATTAAAATACTATTATGTTCTAATTAATGATGTCTTTCAGACAGACACTCACATGATTGCACTGCACATATCAGATTGAGTGGTAGTGTGAATGCTGCTAAAATGTAAAACATCATAAAAAGAAATAAGTTGAACTTCTTTCATCAGACAAGAAAAGACAAATCAAGGTTTTCATCTTAGAATTTCTCATGGGGAAGTACTTAGGGGACTGCAAAGGATGCAAGTTGGAAATCAGGTTGGTAAACTACCTGAACAACTGATAAAGTTAATTCTGAAATATGAGACATGCCAAAGCATTTTACAGGGCAGTTTGATTGTACTGTACTAATTTTGGCTCTTGCCAAGATACCACCCACAGGAGACAGGCAGGATGGAGGCAGGACTCCTGCAGGAAAGAGCACTTCCATAATAAACTCAGGAGGGATGGGCCAATAAGCAATTGCCAACCTATAGATGATGTGACCTATGATGTCACATATTGACATTCACGACGCCCTCTGTTGTTTTTCTGGCAGGCAAAATATTACAGTCGTTCAATGACAACCACATAAAATCTGGTCATAAATTACTTGCAGAACCTTTCTTGATCTAAATCGGTTACAATATGCAACTGGTAGCATTAGCAAGCATGCTTAATATGAATGTTGGTATTATTTAATTTGAAACCAAAGTTAGAGCAGAAAAACGAAATTCCCTGTGCAAAGTATAGGGGCTTCTGCCTGCCAGTTTCTCTCTTACACCAACAGGGGGCGCCACAAACATAAACAAATGTCACATCATCTATACCTTTCAAGTGGTTCAATTGTCAATTGCCCATGTCCTGAACATAAGAATTTCGACTGAGGTAGCATAGAGTTCTGCCTCCACCTGTATTGTGGAATTTAGGCCTTTAATACTAAACACCAATTTTGTGAACCACATACATGTACATTTATTAGGCAACATTAGGCAACTTCCTTCAGCAAAACTTGATTCTTGTTTTCCTGTGGCACCACATAAAATATTTTCTGTGTAAGATGTGTGAATCCCTTCAATATATCAACCATCCATTGAGGTTTATTTTTCCACCCAATTCCCACATAATACACAGGAATACCAGTCATGGTCAGTGCCAAACCTATTCCACAGTCGTATGGGGCAGAGTATAGAGATACACTCACAACAAATACACATGAAAATATGAAGAGGAATGGTAGAATAAGGGGGACCTTAAATGGCCTCTTAAGATGGGGATACTTCCACCTGCTATAGGGAATCACTGCTACAGATATAGCTAGAAAAGTCCACCTTATAAAGCTGAAATAATTGATTAGGCTAAAGATGTCCTGGCTGGTTAGCATAAGTAACATAACAGGTAGCATGACAATTATTGCTGGTAATGGAGTCTTCCAATCAATGTGAATCATTCCAAATACCTCTGGCAGAAGTTTTTCACGAGAAGCAACAAAGAACATCCTAGGTGTAGTGAAGATACCACCATTGCAGGCGCCAATGCATGATAAAGTCACGGCTATACTCATTGTCCACCACAATGACCTAAAACGTACCTCCCATAGTCAAGAGCAACAGCATCAGAGTTCAGGATTTCTTCAGGCGTGAGAACAATAAAATATGCAATATTAGCTAGCATGTACACCAAAGTGATTATAACCATTGAAATAGTAATACCAACAGGTATTGTCCTTGTTGGATTGATAACTTCCTCTGTGATTTGAGGCAGTTGTTGAAAGCCTGAGCAAGCAAATAATCCTGCATACAATGCAAGGGGTAATTTTGTTGGGTCAGTTGCTGCAATTGTAAATTTAAAATTGTTTGTTTCACCTTTAAAAAGTTGAAGTAATCCTGATATACTAATAATAACCAGTCCTAAAACTTTGGCTATGGTAAAGAATCCTTGCACACGGGAACCCAAATCTGAGCTTCGGCAATTCAAGGCACATATACCACACAATATAAAGGCAGCCATTAGTTGAACTGATACATGTGGTAATTCTTGGCATGTTGGAAAAAATGGTTTCAAAAAGTAATTTGCAGCAGTAATTGCAATTATAACTGGTGATGCTGTGCGAACTGCTATGATGGATGTCCATACTCGAAGGAATGCCAGTAGTGGTCCAAAATTTTCTAAGATAAATGTAAAATCCCCTCCCGATTTAGTAAACGTTGCACCTAGTTCCGCATAACAAAGCCCACCAATGCCACAAATTACCCCAGATGTAATCCACACTATAAGTGCCCATCCAACAGAGCCAGCATTTTCAAGGACTCCTTTGGGTGATATAAATATCCCAGACCCAATGGATATTCCTACAGTAAAGTATATACATTCTAATATTCCAATGTGTCTTTTAAGCACGACTTCATCACCCACTGGGTGCCCAAGAAGAGCAGCTGCATCAGAAGCATCTACCTGTATGTCCTCTTCATCTTCAACACTGTGTTCATCTATTGCAATTTTACGATGTCGTGGAGACATATCAATCTCCATACCAAGAAATCTGAGCAAGTAGAATTGTTTGGAAATCTGCACTCTTCACTTACAGAGTACATATGTACCTTTCATCGTTTGTTACTCTGCTCAAAGGTACATGTATGATCACAATTTAGAAAACACCTTTACATGGTTCCTTATGGCATACTAGTTAAATTAAACAATTAAACAATGCAGCCAGTACTTTACAGTGTAGAACTTTTTACCAGACTCTAACTTTGTCTGCTACGACACTGAAATATCTCCAATTTGAAGAGTCCTCTTAGTAAATTGCCTCATCAAAAGCTTTTCTAGCTTTCTTTTTAGTGTTTCCTCATTCATCATGAGCAGTTCCTTAACTCGGCTATACTTTCTTGCATCCTTTCGTATAGGAAGTGACATGTCTTCTACTTGCACTCTACCAGGTCTTTTCCATTTCAATGGCTTTCCATGTCTAAAAGAAAAAAATAAGTATTTTAATTATAAGTGGAATATCATTATCTGGTTAAGATCAGGGGGTTAATAATTATCCTTTGAACAAAATTAACTATACTTACTTTTTGAACTTACCTGCTGTTGAATGTAAGATAATATTTACAAGTATAAGGTATTGTCAAAACTTCAATGAGGTATGATAAATATATACATGAGCTGTTAACTTTGATCCCACTTTCTGAAATCAAAATCAATGTTTTTCAAGTAATGGCAAGATTGAATGATTTTTGATTAGAAGGTAAATTCATAGGATCGAATAATCTTTGTTAAAAAGCGATTCACTGAGTCCCATATGAAATGAAACCTTTGACATGCTGATAAACTGGGTGTCCTTTGCCTACAAGCATCATTAAGTCCATTGTTGTTGTTTTTTCTTGTTCTTTGTTATATACCGCTGCATAAACTGGAACTGCATTGTATCACCCGTAAAGTTACTTGTGTGACAAGGAACTTGCCCACCTCTGAACATAATGGAATTCTAGTATACTATTTTTTTTAAAAATACTTACTAATTTGTGCAATAAAATCTAGAACTATATCTTCCAGCAGCTCCACTGATTTCTTCTGTGTATGGATTTTGGTCATCTCCAAATCCATACATCATACAACTCGCACTATAAAGAAGAAAATAAGTTCAAGAGATTTATCACAGACAAATAGATTAGTACAGACTAGTAAAAAGTTTACGTCTACAGACAGGGTAGTCCTACCGGAGGGATTCTGGCGTGTGGAGTGGGCACATTTTCATAGAGGGCTATACTTTAATGCTTTTGGCTGATCAAAATTGTGGATGAAAGCTAGGCAGTGCTCAGGGGGTTAAAAATGAAAAACATATTCCTCTCCTGGCTTCAAGGGGAATGAGACTAAGACATGTTTATTAAATTCTGCAGGGGTCATTTTAATTCCAACCTCTTTTGCTGGATTCCATTTCTAATTTTTATGTACATGTCTTACATTCCTTTGAGAAAATTCGCTTTTTAGCTTCATTAGCAATTCACTTACTTGCCACTACTACTTCTCTCTCCTCGTTTTTCAGCTGTTCACACTGGGGTATCTTCCTCCTAATGAGAATAAATCAAAATTCATTTTCATATCATCAAACATCTCGTTTGCACGCCTCATACAGAAAGTTTACCTTTGGTATTTGGTATGGACCCGCTCTACATCAATGCTAAGTAGTATAGTTAGTACTCTCAATTGGTGGGAACTTTTTCATATGGCCAATTTAAAAGGTAGAAAAATTCCTAATTCAAAAATGTTTTTCCTTAAAGAAATCAATTCTCTGTTTGCCCGTTTTTTAGAATTTTCAACTCATAAAAATCCAAAAATGCTAATTAACATATTTAATAATGTTTGTTTCGTTAGCAAACGCGTTTAGACCCTAGTTACGGATATTTTGGCAAAACTTGCAGAAATAAAAAAAATGGAAACACTTTGGTTTATCTATACAACCATGGAATCAGGCGAATGCAACCTCTTTTACATAGGGGTTAAGGAAAGTCTTATGGGCTGCAAGACCACTGGTGATGTTAATGACCAGTCAATATCCGAAAACCGATTTTTTTTGCCTAAATGTTGTTCTCGTTTCTATTTTTGGCGAAGTGTCATTTTTTGATGCCAATATCTACAGTTTTGGTTTCTTCTTTAAATAAAATGCCATTTGCCAGTTTGTTCATTAAGATGATACTGCTTGTACTGACGTTTTTTATTTTTTACAAGTCTACCCCGAATTTGGAGTTAATTAGCATTAAACATATTAATTGGAGCTGTGAATATTCAGGTATTTTCATATTTTTGAATATTAATCAAACTTTACAATAAATTAGAAAAAAGAAAATCGTCCAGTACAAGGCAAATTGTGTAATTATCATAATACAAAGTTTTATGTTAATCGGTTTGTACACTTTGGTCAAGATAAACGCATCAAAATTTCTTCAAAATGGCAACCAATTGCCGGCCATATTGGATCTCTCATTTGCATAATATATTCAGAAAGTGTGGGATACTGGGATTGCACATAATACCACATATACCTTAATATTATGAATGAAAAGACATGAAAAATGTTTAAATTAAGACTTTAGTTTGATTAGGATCTTTCTACCTTAAGTTTACACAGGGGTCAAACTTTTAAATGCTCGAATCATGTTGAAATGTATGCCATATTGTCCGTTTCGTCATAAGGATTTCAAAAATGTATAGTTTGTACCATCTATGACCATCTGAACCTGAAGTCAGGCCTTGTCTTTTGAGGGGAGCGAGAGCGATCGCTTGCCATCGCCCGCCTATAATCAAGCTGTCAGGTGAAATTAATCCCTCAGCTATATTTGGTGTAACAGTCAATTGAAAATCTTCATGAATTCTGAAAGAATTTAGTCTGAAAACGCACTTTGAACCATAGTAAGATCCTCAACATTATGCACTTCACTCAAGGAGGATAGCTTATGAATATTGGTAATTTTGATGAATGACGTGATCTCGGGCCATAAATTCCTGTAGGTTTTTGGGTTATGGTTTTTACGTTTTTATGAATAAATTCAGGGTTTCACCATGTCCGGACTTTGCCAAAAATTCACCATTGACCAATTACTTTTCTGACATTGGCCGGTATCTTTACACTTCTTGTTGGGGAATCCGGCTTTACACGTTACAGTGCAAAAATGAAAAGTGCTTTTAGCCTTCATGTACTGACATTAGAGTATAAAATTGGTCAACAAACTGTGGTGAAACATATTGTTGATGGCAAAAGCTTTAAAAGAATGCAGTTTAAAAGAAGTTCAAATTGCTGATGACTAGAGTTCAAGTTGATTGTTTTCATTTTAAAATTGTTCTATTGTAGTTAAAAGGTAAAGCCTGTTTCCCCCTTTACCTATGTATGTTGTTGTCGCTTACTAAACATGGTTTGGGTTGTGTTGCAGATTGAAACAAGCAATTAAATTCTCTTTTTCAAAAAAGTTTAAACCATGCACTCGCCTACAGCTCTCTACTCACAAAGACACTAACTGAATTGTGTTTCAGTATGTTTTTTTCTGTTTACAAACACAGCTTTACTATGTCTTGCCATGGCTAAATGCAATAATTATGTGTGTACTCTTGCACGCCAATACATAAACAACATGATTGACCTCTAGGTAGCTCCCAATCAATAGTTATCCCAATAATGGCAATATTGATTGGGGTGAGAAAATGCTCCTTGACATCTTCCTTTGTCAATAATAACATAGAAACTTCTGAAATCGTGTGCACAATTTCCCATTTCTCTTGATTTTCATGATTTTGAGCATTCAAAAAAATATTCTAAGAATGCATTTGGATTATGTAGTATCGTGTCTATGTGATTTTAGGTAATTTGGACTCATATTTATTATATTTAGGAAGACTGAGGCATGTAAACAATGGACATTTGGTGTCCACACTGCTAATGGAGAGATGTGTACAGTGGTTTTCAATACACCTTCCTCTGTGTTAGTGGGTTATATTCCACTAACACAGATTCGATCTGTGTACAGCTCTCCTTATGATTTGAGAAGTGCGATTTTTCCCTCATCAGCGATTTTCAAAAGACAAGGCCTGTGGAACGCAACGTAAAAGCCATTGCTTTGCGTTGCCTCTGTGACGCTTTCCCCTCAGGAGATGGCTGAAAACCAACTGCTGGGAGTTGCTGGTGGGACGTTGCTGTTAGTCCAATGGGCGAGTTACTGTTAGGCCAATGGGCGGGTTACTGTTGGACCAATGTGCGAGTTACTGTTGGACCAATGGGCAAGTTACTGTTGGACCAATGGGCGAGTTACTGTTGGACCAATGGGCGAGTTACTGTTGGACCAATGGGCGAGTTACTGTTGGACCAAATGGCGAGTTATGATTAGAACAATTACTTGGTTTTTGTTTAATGATTTATTGTTTTAATGATTTGCTTTATTCTATTTTATTCATTTTTAGGACAAAAGGGTAGTGGAAAAACAAAGTTGGAAAAAATTATTTTTAATACATTCAATTCACACTCTATATAGGGCATGGATGGACAACGTCACACAACAGAATGCTTTGGTACTGCTCATAGACCCTCTTGAGGGTCTATGTACTGCTTGGACAGTGGTCACCAAGTTCCCACAGATGGTTGAAGCATAAACCTGCAACAGGCTTGCAACTGACCACCCCCGAGAAGTATGTACCAGAAATGCAAATGTGTAGACGGTTTGATTCATGATACTCGAGGGTTTTCAGCAGTGCTCCTTTTTTCAAGGATAGGGCGTAGGTACTAGGGTCTTGTGGCCTTCATTCATCAGATTGAGGAGGCTCATCAAAATCCCTCCATCTTGGATGATAAACATGGCTAGTTGGGGATCAACATTCAAATTCCTCCTTTGAATCAAAACATGTGATTATCACAATCTGTAATCATACACTCATAAATAACAGGACTAATTGATGAGCTTTGCAATGACCGTCACATCATGTAGAAGGGGTGAAACTGTAAAGGCCCTTATTGAATACCCACCCATTCATGAAACTGACTAGTGTAGTTTTTTAACAATTAATTTAATAATAAATGAAGGGTGTTAATTATGACCCCGAGTGCCATTGAAAGTGATTTCAAATGGTTTCTGTGAGCCCATCAGTTGAAGATATTTGTTTGCCCTGCCCCCAAGAAGTAAAAAAAAAAAGGTAAAGGGGACGGACCTGTATACACAGGAACGGATTGCCCATCTCTCTTTCGAAGTGATAGGGCCAGACTCCACCATATAATGTTGCTGTAGGGGGCTCGCTACACCTCCTCTACAGTGAGTCTGTTACCTTCCCAACATTGAATAATGCCGGTACCCATTTATACACCTGGGTAGGGAGGAGTAATTGAGGTAAGCGCCTTACTCAAGGGCGAAACACATTGGCCACAGTGGGACTCGAACTCGCAACCTTTGGCATGCGAGTCGGGCGCTTGATCCACTGGACCACATGTGCCCCCAAGAAATCACCTTTAAACAACCACATGTGGTCCCAAGAAATCACCTTTAAAGAGCAAACAACTGGGGGTGGGTTATAAAAGGGGTATTTACCCCTTCCAGTTAGAGGCTTTCTTCTACATTGCATCCCCCAGCCAGATGTGAAAAAGAAAACAAAAATCTGTCATTTTTTTTTTAATTCATATTCTTCCTCATGAAGCTTCATAACTCAAAACCCCACCCGGGGTTCTTGAGGTATGTATGAAGTTCTTGTGCCGCCTTTGTTTATTGGGCAATTGCCCATGAAATTAGCCCACAAGCCCTGCTGTGGGTTCCTATGTTGCCTTCATACTAACCCTCCCCCATCCTCCATTGTTATAGAAACTAGTTGCTACTCCTGAGGACTATATCAGCATGTGAAGTTTCACTTATAATACAATTTGGTGCAGTCTAACAGTAACTCGCACACTGGTCTAACAGTAACGCGCCCATTGGTCTAACAGTAACTCACGGCCATTGGTTCCTAACAGAACTCGCCCATGGGTCTACAGTAACTCGACCATGTATAACAGTAATCGCCCAATTGGTCTACAGTAAATCGCCCAATGGTCTAACAGAACCGTCCACTAGTCTAAGGTTCATGGCCATGAGTGGTGGCAAATATGTGTTTACATACTTGAAACTACAAAAAATTACAGTTTCCACACTTAAAGAGAAATAATAAGTCATCAATTGTTTTTCAGATACCATAAAAATTATTGTTGTAAACCCGCCTGACAAGTGTAAGGAAGACACCCAAACTATGCAACTTGCCACCAGCCTTAACTAAGGGTGCCACAATGTCCTATGGGTGTTAAAAATGTGAAATTTGGTGTAAAAAGTAAACACTTTTGTAACACTACGTCTACTTTGTTACCTTCAAGTTCATATGATACAACTCCGTGAGATTGTAGGGGACATCATAACGCACTCAAAAAAGGACAAACTACTGAAGCTTCAGGGTGTTCAAAAAAAGTATTTAAGTTTTTTGCTTTTTTATGACAACATAAGTCAAAACTTTTTCAAGCAACCTCCTACGGAAGAAAGGATGGCATATTTGTATTCCTCATCAAATTTCCTTTCTGAAAATGTATACTTTTGCTGGGGTAGGGTAATTATTTAAAAAGTTATGCCGCACAGAACTTTGAGAGCATATATAACACACATAGTACAGCATCGTATAGGAAAAACCCTTACCTCACAATGCAAAAGGTGGTAAAATTGCAACTATCATCATAGCTTAAACTGTTGTATGGAGCAAAATGAATGCCACATAAATAATGAACAAAAAGAGATGTTATTTGTCTAAATGCATGGCTGGGTTACAAAGATATGGTAAAAATAAATGCAAAAAGCCCCGAATATCAAAAATCCCTATACTTTAACAGAAATTAACACATACCTCATCCATATGCACCTCATCCGTATGCACCTCCACCCCTGACACTGACCCATTCAAATTACGATATCTCCAAAAATATACATCCCAGACACAAATTTGAAATTGTTATCATTTTTCAGCCTAATAAATTTCCTTATGAAATGAAACATCAACCAGCTTTATACCTTTCTTGGTTCTAATGATACATTAAAAAATGTTGTAAAATATTTGTGAAAATGTAACCCCTCCACCTTTTCCTATACCCCAACTCATGGCGCATTTTGAACCTAAAAGGAACCAACTCGCCCAATGGTCTAACAGTAACTCGCCCAATGGTCTAACAGTAACTCGCCCATAACTCACCGCCACATAACTCGCCGATTATCCATCCCCCCGGCTTATGACAAAACCAGAATAACCAAAAATATCAACGGCTACACACTTTTGACAACTAATTTGGATTATTTAAATATCACTGACTTCATCATGTTCAATAAAATTACGAAATTTCATTGCGGGCAAATATGACTTTTCTTTAAAATCTAGTTTAACACGTCTCGCTATATGGAGAATGAACATATAGAGGACACTATAACATACAAATCATAACCTTTATAGGCCTTTTTTATGGCAAGATTTCTACAATAGATTTTTTTGATTTTTGGAGATAACAGCTCTTGCATGGTCCCTAGCTACTTACATCAATTGTCAAAATTGTGTCGCCGCTGCTTAAAATTGCTCTAAAAATAAAAGAGACGATTTACATGCCCAGGTCAAACAGTTGTGATAGGCAGCATTGATACATGTACGTCTCCTGCGGGAAAGATGTCACAAGTGCAATAGAAAGCAATTGTTTCCAACTGTCTTCTGCTGGGAGAGCGGCCGAAAGTCAATACGAAGCAATGACCGGAATGTACGCTCTACTTCCGGGTTTGCAAATTTGATACAAAATGGGACCGAAACTATATGTTATAATGGTGCATGAACGTCTCAAGTGCAATATAGCAATTGGTTTTTGGCAATCTCCTCAGGGGAAAGCGGCTGATGTGCAATAGACGGCAATAGGTGTTCTGAGGGGAAAGCGGCCGAGTGCAATAGAAAGCATTGCTGGTAAAAAAAAATAATTCTTGACGTCCGACGTGCAAATACATGCAAGAGGTGCAACTTGATGGCTACATGTATATCGTGTTACGGCCAACTTTTTTCCCGCCAAAACATTCACGTACAATTTTATTCTGTTGTAATGTACACGAGAATGCCCAACTTGATTGCTTCTAATTACACCTCAGACGTGTTACTCTGTTGGTTTGGGTGTATGTGCAAGTGCCAGGCTCCCATATCAAGTAGAGAACGCAATGGCCGGGAGCAGACTGACGTCACATCGCTTCACATGGGTGAAAACAATCAGGTAGGGAACCCCTGTGTCGCGGTGAAAACAAACTGCACAAAAAGTACGATCACTGCACATCGCGCGACTATATGCTTTTAGTACGTATCAAATGATTTGTTTTTATGCACAATGGAATTTGCATTTTTGCCAAATGCCCGGATTCACTTCCGGCTATAAATCCATGAATCGGAACAAGCACCTTTATTTAGAGAATAAAGGTATGATTTTGGGAACCGGTACTCTCTTTACGACGAATTGAACCGAAGGCGATACCATTATTTTAAGTGGAAGAACGCTCGGGCCGAGTTCTTCCACACAAAAATAATGGTGTCGCTGGGTTCAATTCATCGTAAAGAGAGTACCGGTAAATCATATCTCATTCTTAAACAGCTTAAGCTTCATCATAATTTTAAGGTCATCTTTAACCCAATTTCGCGATGCTTTACGGCTTAATTTCAACAAGAAAGCATGAAAGGTCAAGGATTGCCACCACCCAGTGACAATCAAACAACCCGTCGTCGGCGTTGAACCAGTGGCGTATCGGGCCTACCCGCTCTGAGGGGGCAAATTTCCCAGTCTTGGGAAATTTTCCCTCTCATGGGGGGTCAAAAGGCCAATTTTTCCCAGTCAGAGGGCTAAAAAACAGCTGATTTAGCATGATTTTTGCAAATTTTTTCCCGGTCAAAGTCGTCAGGGGGGGCAACCTGCCCCCACTTCCCCCCGCCTGTTACGCCAGTGCATTGAACGCAACGTACGCAACGAGACGCAACGTTGGCAGGCGCGCGTAAACATAGCATAGGTATGACGCGAGCGCTTCAACCATAAAATAACATCAATACGCAGCGCGTACTACCTGAGTTCAATTGTCGAATTGAACCCGGGCATCAGCCAATGAAATTGCCTACATTTTCACAGCTGTTTAAGAATTTAACAATCATGGTTAGAGACAGGCACATCTGGGCGAGGGCGCTATAACTTTGACTTGATAATTCCAGGGGGGGCCGGCCAAGATAGCGTCGTTTTTGCCGTTCCCATAGGTTTAGCACGTAATCAAATATTCTAAAGTCGAAAATATGTTTAATATCAATATTTTTCCAGTCAAAATCCGTTGGAGTTGAAGAATCAACTCCAGTGTAAGTATTTTTTTTGGTATGAATAACGTTACAAACGGGATCCATTTTGAACGAGGCTTGCTTGACCTCATGTTCAATCGCAGGGTCATCGCTCTTTATAGCTGCAGACGGGGCTGCGACATGAATGGTACAGGTAGGCATATGCACGGGCCTATGCACCGCCGTGGAATTGAATTCGTTGACTTTTGTAGCAATTCCTCTCATGTCCGGTCTTAAAAAAAGATTTGATGAAGTTTTGCAGCACAATTATGCCCCACCGATTAAAGCAAGGCCATTTAGATCGGTCGTGGCTCCGTACGGGAATTCACACTGGCCACCCTGACTATATAAACGCGCTAAGTGACTTCAACTTGCGGTCACTGTTCAGGCTCGTCCAATACTCGTTACAGGCACGTTTTGCGATATAATGAAGCTGGCCGCCACCGCCTTATAATTAAGTCCTAGTAAAACGTGCCATTGTCACCTGTAAAAAAACTGTATTTTTAGCTGTTTTCAGAGAAAAATTGTTATAAAGATTTTTTGAAATAAAACATAAAGGCCATTTGGGGGAAAAAATCAATTAAAGCCAAAAATCTGTGGATGGACAACGCTCTGACTTGGGTTGACGAAAAACTTCAATGCTGTGGCCATCAGAAAACAATTTAGTTGAATTCCAGGAGCGCTGCCATTTTGCTAAAAGGGTGGGGCACATTTTCTTTTTTTTGTTTTAACAATTATTTGACTTTTTTTGGCCTTTTTCGCTCAAAAAGGCCTTCTACAAGGCCCAAAGTGGGCAAATTTGACCAAAATTTTACTTATCTATTGTTTTACCCCTGAATGGTGGAATTTTCAAATTCACAATTTTACAGGAAGGGAGATAGTGATGCATGGATAAATTGACCAATATGGGCACCAAAAAGATCAATTTTTACAATGTTTTTGTGTGGTGGCACAGTCCCGGGCACAGGATTCTCATTGAGGTTACATCATTTCAGATTATGCACACCCCTAGCAGTCTTTATATGACCGTTAACTTCACTTAGAAATATCGTAAAATCACAATTTTGGTATCAAATTATTCTAAGAAGTGCTATCTTTTCCAATTAGCGATATCCTGAAATTTGAAAAGATTTAATCATTTAAAAAAATAAGCCTGTACATATCATGGTTCATTGAGAACAAGAAGAATGTTATTGTAGTACGCTTACCTCGCTTTCAATCGATTGGATTTCCTGGTGTGGAAAGCACTTCAGCCATTCTGACTTCCAATCACGAATTTGCCATGGTTAATTTTACATGGTTTCATCACAACTTAACTGATAACACAGCCTAGGACAGGCCAAGAATCCAGTATTATGACATCGAGAACAACTTACTGTTACATGTTAACAGGCAATCAAGAATGCCCTGTCTGTGCTGTGTGCAATCAATTTCCGTGTACATGTGTGGTCAATGTGACCCTAAGTTGCGGTCACATAGATGTTGAGAACGAAGTCGGAACGAAGTGGCAATGGACGACACTACGACGTGGATTTAGTACAGGCAAACAGAACTTACCAAGAGCGCAGAGAGAGGCTGGCATTCCTGCAATCACATAATCTTACCGGTTTTTGAAAATTTTGAAATATAAAAGAAAGCAAAATGCCGGCCGCCAAAGGACGCATCGCAGAATGGCCAAAGTCAACAAAAACCAAAACTGTGAACATGGCTGTGAATGTCCAGAGACGAAAAAAGCCAGGGATGCTTGGTGAGCTGAGTGACTGATTTTCATTTTTCAATTTCTCGATCATCATTCCAACATGCTCATCGTCATGGATTGGTCAAGTTCAGTGCGTTGTAGCGTTCAATTGATCGAGAAACTCTATCGGCACTGCGCCAGTTGGACGGGATAGAACTCTGGTCTGAGAGGGTTAAATTCGGGCGGCCTGACGTTGCAGAAAATTCGACGGATGGACTTATGCATGGATGTAAAATAGTTTCTCGACCAGTGGAAGACTGCACTTAGCAGCAAGGCCTTGCAAAGGACCGGATTAACTTTTTTTCACTAGCGAGATGCTTACGCAAGGATTAACAGGTCATGCTTTTGGTTTTACTTTCCGTCCATTTCTTGTACCTTAATCTTCTAACCGATATGCAGTGGCATTTACGGTTAGAAATTTCGAACAAGATATTTCGAACAACAACTCGTTCACATAATATAACATGCTCAGCAAAACTATCACACGACGTATGACATGTAGACGCTATTTCAGAAAAGGAATGTAACAGCGGGACTAGTTTACTCCATTTCCCTACCTCGTGCAGTGACGTCAGGGCGATATTTGATGGTCGCACACCACGGACTAAACTGTGCGCACGGCTTAAAACGACGGCGTCTTTACACATGCGCACAACAGATGGCTATCTTGACGTGTACATAAGCTGTGTCGAGGCTATGACATCACTGCAACGGGTAAGAGAAGATGGACTATATTAGCATTGATTGTCGTCATACACTACTACCTACTACTCTTATAATCGCGTCAAATTCTGAAAACAAATGAACGGGCCCGAGTTGTTGAATTGCGTATGGATTTCCATGGCACAAGCGTTCATCACCACTCCAAATTCCGGGTTTACGCACGTAGCCAGAATTTTGTTTCAGCATTACGGACGAGAGTAACCGAGATTACATGTGAAGATAGGAGCGATATCCCCGGGGCTATCATAGCGGAAAAATCCAGAGCAACTTTGGGGCTATTAGTCAGTTGGCGTAAACCAGTGGGGGGGAAGGGGGGGAAAGATGAACCACAGAGAGGGACGGGAAACCAACAAAAATTGGGGAAATCGGGTCAGGGAGAGCCATAGTTACTTATAAGGGGAAGGATAATCAATAAGATGAGAAGCAGATAGAGGCAAAAAGAGAAAACGAATCAACTCAAGAGGAACTTATTTCAAACCGACGAAGTACCCATCATTGAAAAGGGGAAAAAAAAATGACAAAGAAAAAAGAGGGAACATCGAGAAGAAAGAAAAGCACGGGAAACAAGAATCAGAGAACAAAGACATTGATGACGGGGAACAGAGAGAACAAGCGAACGGGGTAATGGGGGAAAGGAGGGGTTACCGAGGAGCAACGCACAAGAGAGAAGGAAACACAATTGGAGAATGAAAAACTCAAGGGAAAATTTGGGAGGTCATTGCCCCAAACCGGAGGCTCAGGTTGGTGTACGCCCCTAGGCTATAGTTGCCGTCACAATTTTTTTCAGAAATAGGCATCTATACTCTGGGCTTTAATTTCTTGGACAGTTTATAACGCACGCCAGCTTCCCCGCCCAAAAACTGACCACCTTTCTTACAGTAGACGAGTACACGCAAAGATCAATGCGCGCATTTGGTAGGTAACAAGAAATTATGGCCCCGAGTATACATGTTACGCGCATGAGAGTTGATGCCTGTGGACATAGTGGAAGGGTGTGTTACTTGGTGTGGTCCGGTAGGGTTCTGTATGGCGGGATAGGGCAAATGCTGCATAATTAATTGTAGGATTGACGCAGAGAAAAGTGAATTATAACAGCTTAGAGAGCATCGGCAATTTCTCTCCTACAGTGCAGTGAGTCATAAACCTGACGCAGCTTTTTTACGCATGCGTGAAGATATGCCGTCTTTTGCGCGTGTGTAAACAAATGCCCTCACTTTAAGCCAAAGCACGCGGTTGCGACAAAAGTATGGACGAGACGTAATGATAGGAGGTAGGGACGGAAAATGGCAGTATAAGTTAATGCTGTAGCCTTTGTCTTGCCTCTATGATGGATCGAATCCATGGTTTCCCTTTAATGATTGAATCCATGGTTTCCCTTTAGTCCCAATAATTGTGACTACACATTGGCATTATTTTACATTGGTCATTATCATATCACCGAATGTGTAGTCACAAAAAGTTATGTGTAATTGGTTAGCATTTTAACCACAGACCAATTTTATGTTAAAAATATAAAAAGTTTTTTTTTTTTTTTTAAATTTTCCTGATTTTATCTTGAGGACCACTTAGCTACTATGTCTATAAGTATCCTAATGAAAGATTTGTCAAAATGCTGGCAAGTATGAAATTTTGATGAAATTGTGGATTGTCCAAATCTGACCAGCACCAAACTCCTTCAAAAAGTAAAGTGTAAGGAAAGCAAAATGAAATCCACCTGAATTTTCTGAAAACAATTACCATACCTCCTGCATGTTCAGTCTTAAAACTGGATAGAATAGATAGTAAGGATAATACTATGGATTGATGATATGGACATCATTTTGGTTGCATGTGCTGAGGAAAGATGAGAGGTGAGTGAGTTGCCAGTTAGAATTGTAAATGGCTAACCAATACAATAATTTGGTGATACACATTCAGTGATATGATAATGACCAATGTTAAAATAAATGTCAATGTGTAGTCACAAAATTGGGACTAGGTTACCCTAACATGGATCAAATCCATTAGTTTCCCTTACATGATCGAATCCATGGGTTCCTACTGTCACCCATGGAAGACAGGGTATTGCAAAGCATAACACATATGTCCACATTGCTATAAGTTGGTTTGTTTACATGCTGTAATTGCCTCAAAAATGGTAAATATCAGTGAAAAAGTAAACCTAAATCAGGTTCCTTTAGAGGGTTTTACCATGCACAATGCATGTACACATTGGCCTGTGCCATTGTCAAATTTGTCTGCTGCATGTAAATTTTTGTGAAATTCAGCCTATTTTCAAGGAAAAGTTCTAATTGTGCATGTAACTTTAATTTCCTAAATTGGATACTGACCTAAATCACTTTTAGTTGTGACTCAAAGTTCAAATTGTCCACATAATCTTGAATTACTTTGCTCAATTTTGTTTTAATAAAATCAAGGAAAAGAGGTTGTGTGCATTGTAAATTTCATGATACATAAACAAGCAGCACTACCAATCATGCCCATTGTTGAGTCTCCATAAGCATTTCATAAGGTGTGAAATAGCGTGGATGAGTGACCATCTTTCAATTCAGTGGCCTAATTATAACATATTGTCCAGTTGGCGAGTAATACAGTTTTTGTATTTGAGTATCTAGAGCTACTCCAGGGGTCAATGCACTTTCTTTGTGTACAATTCTGGGAAGCATTCAAATGAAAGTTAAAATGAGCACTGCAGACAAAGTTCTCAAATTTGCTTGAGCTGGTCAATTTGTGATCATCTTTATGACTGTAAACTTTAAAACAGCAAATGTGAAAGCATTTGGTGAAAAATCTTGAAAAGCGACCTCATGCTAAATTTTACCTACATCTTCAATTTTTAAGAAAAACGCAATGTCCAATTTTCATGCAACTTTCAAAATCAGCTGTCTTGAGTTTGTTTCCATAGACATCAAAAGCATTGCAAAACTACCTGAAAAAGAGTAATTAGAGGAATTTTCTGCTCAAATCCACTCGCACCACAAAATAAAGGGACATGTCACAAGAGGGAACTGCACACTTTTTTCTTGGACCAAAGGGAAAAAAAATTGTCATTTCATGTTTAGATAGGTATAATGAATACAAAAAAAACCAGCCCTTATGAAAAAAAAACAAAAACCCCAGCCCTTATGAAAAAAAACAAAAAAAGTAATTTTGCCCTCTACATGTATATAGGCCACTCCTATTAAATCTTAGTATTAAAAAGGGTAATTATCATCAGAATTTCAATGTCTTTAAAACATATTTCACATAAATTTCACCTGGCACTCAAACTTGCCTAGCTAGAACCCTGTAGATGATATCTGCTAAAAAATAATAAGCACACATGCTAGTTTAACATCCAGACATGTATTTCCCAAATTTTAGTTACTGCATGACTGGTCAGGAGGAGAAGGTAATATGGATTACAAAAAGCCCTTGATGCGTATTTTGAATTTACGGTACTTTTTTGCATAAAAATATATTACATTTTAACATGGTCTGATTAATAACTTTTGTTTTGTTGAAACTTGAAAGAAAAAACTAATTGTCTCCATTCTCCCTGAAAATCCATTTGTACTGACTGACTTTAACTTTATGGTGTTTTTTTTCTCTCATTTTTTTCTGAGCAATTATGACATGTACACAACATGCACAACTTGTTATTATTTTTGGATTCGTGGAACGATCGTTCTACGAATTCCTACAAACGGGTCGGGCTGCGGCTGGTAGACACATTTCTGCTGGTAGACACATTTTCGCTAGTTTAAGTAAATACCGCCTTGTCAGGCTCGATGTTGGCTCAGCGAGCCAACACTTCAATGGAAACCCAGGGAAACCCAATAGCGATTCATTAAAAAAATGTTCAAAAACCATATTTGAGTGATAAATTAGCCAGAATGCCCCCATAATCCATATATAGTGTGTTCTTTACCAAATAGGGGGTGTTCTGAACCAAATATGGCGTGTTATTTCTACGAAATTTGACTACTTCCAAGTAGATTCAGATATTCACTGTTATCTCCCCCGAGAGTCGCCTATTCCTCATGCAATTCCATCGTTAGCATAAGATGGTGTGTAATAAAAGTCAATGGAAGAGCCGTGGTTGTGATTTTTGAATAGAAAATTTAGGAATTCATGATGTCCAACCCCCCCTAAAAATGGACTCGTCATATGAGGCTAAGTCCATTGAAAATCAGGTGGCATAGATGGCATGTGTAGGCAATCCAAACAAGTGATTGCACCTATTTTGTTTTGCGTATTGACAAATAGCGGGGGGGGGGACACAATATGCTTGATTTGGGCATTGGGATTTTCCAAAGTAATGTGGGGAACTGCTATGTGCATGTACTATGGCAGTCTCCGCGTCCCAGTGGACATTAAAAATCATCTCTTAAGCCTTTTGTTCAAAAGATCTTAGTAATATCATGAATGTGTAAATTAAGAACAAATTATTGACTTTAAAATACAGTCGGGGTTTAGTGCGAGTAACCCCGCAGTGCAAAATAGTGTAATTTCCAATAACGGTCATTTAGATTTAAATATCCGTGACCAGGCCCTAGTCTTTAGTGATGGGACGTGTAAACGTTTAAACGTTTACACGAACGGAAAGGTCACTACACATTTAGAAAATCACTACACGTTTACACGTCAGCAAACCCTAATTAACTGTTTTTCATTTGCGATTTATTTTAATTGCTGAAGTCAAAATTTTTTTCAAATTATCCGCCGTCAGGATAGAAAAGTAAAGTAACAATTACAATTGCTGCTTCTATAAATGGTTTCCGA
>JAMKCH010000236.1:0-40836 GCA_023653785.1 Ophioderma brevispina | reverse complement strand
CCACGTCATTTCTAATTTTACACGTAACTTTTATGGTTATGGGGCCGAATTGGTTTTAGGGGATTTTTTAAAGTTTTGTAAGTGCGCCCTCATTTTTCAGACAAAATATTTTCGTACGTATTGGGCCGGGTAACCGGAAATTTTGCCAACAATTGACATTTGGGGCCAATACGTACAAATTCCATTTTTGAGCAATTTATGACCATTTCACTCATTTTTATATCTGTATTATTATACAATACGATGTGGGCAACGTAAAAATGCATGTTTTGAGCAATTATGACAATTTAAATAATTTTGAAATTTTGGATTTTAGCCTATACTTAAGATTGGGGACTATTTTGGCCACCTCTGCCCAATACATACAAATTCAATTTTGATGCATTTAATGACTATCTATATTGGGCCGGGGAACCTGAAATTTTGCAAAAAATAATAACACTTGGGCCCCATACATACAAATTCCCTTTTGAAGCATTTAATAACTATCTAACTCATTTTTATGGTCTAAATCGTCTTTGAGGTATGTGTTTTTTATTTACAAAGAAGATTTGATTTAATTAGGTATCATAGGCCCAATTAGCCCACCATATATTTGAAATAGGACACGTTTTAATTGGGTCGAAATGGTTATGGGGTCGAATTGGTTTTAGGCTGAGTCAATGAAAACCAACTTTTGGGGACTTTTCTTTAAAGTTCTGCAAGTGCGCCCACATTTGTCAGACCAAAATATTTTTTCGTACGTATTGGGTCGGGGAACCCGAAATTTGGGCCCAATACGTACAAATTCCAATTTTGAGCAATTTATGATCATTTTACTCATTTTAATGTTTGTATTATTATATAATATGATGTGAGCAACGTAAAAATGCATGTTTTGAGCAATTATGACAATTTTCGTAATTTTATTTTATTTATTATTTTTTTTGCTTTTAGCCTAAACTTAAGAATGTGGACAATTTTGGCCACCTCTGCCCTATGCGTACAAATTCAATTTTGAAGCATTTAATGACTATCTAACTCATTTTTATAGTATAAATCTTGTTTGAGGTATGTGTTTATGATTTACAAAGAAGATTGATTAATTTAGATATCATAGGCACAAATATCACCCGCCCCCATATCAATTTGAAATAGGACAAGTTTTAAATGGGTCAAAATGGTTATGGGGCCGAATTGGTTTTAGGCTGAGTCAATGAAAAACAGCTTTTGCGCACTTTTCTAAGTGCGCCCTCATTTTTCAGAAAATATATTTTTTAGTAGTTATTGGCCCGTGAAACCTGAAATTTTGCCAAAATTGACACTTGGGCCCAATACGTACAAATTCCATTTTTAGCAATTTATGACCATCTCATTCATTTTTATGTTGGTATGATTATATAATATGATTTGGGCAACGTAAAATGTATGTTTTTAGCAATAGACAATTTCATGGTCATTTTAAAATGTTTGGTGTGAGACTATACTTAAGAATGTGGCAAATTTGAGTCACCTATGCCCAATACGTACAATTCAAATTTGAAGATTTTAGGACTATTTAAAAAGATTTTTTATGGTTTAAATCTTGTTTGCGGTATGTGTTTTGCATTTAAAAAGAAGATTGATTAATTAGAAATAATACGCCCAAATAGCCCCCCACCATAAAATATGGATTTTCTTTAAAGTTTTGTAAGTGCGCCCTCATTTTTCAGACAAATTGTTTGAGGTCTAAATTTGTGAGGTATGTGTTTGTTCAAAGAAGATGTGATTAATTTAGGTATCATAGGCCAAACGGCCCCCATTATAAATTGTTGGGCCCAAATACCCCCTCCCATATCAAGTTGAATACGGACAAGTTTTTATTGGGTCGGCATGGTTTATAGGACGAATCGGTTTCAGGCTGAGTCATGAAAAAAACTTTTGGAGACTTTGTTAAAGTTTCTGTAATGCGCCCTCATTTTTCAGAAAAAAAAAATCGTACGTATTCGGCCAGGGAACCTTGAATTTTGCAAGAAATTGACACTTGGGCCCAATAAGTCACAAAATTCCATTTTTGAGCAATTTATGACCACTTCACTCATTTTTCTGTTTGTATTATGTGGGCAACGTAAACATGCATGTTTTGAGCAATTACGGACAATTAAAAAAAAAAATTGGTTTTAGCCTATACTAAGCATGCGGGCAAATTTGGTCACCTTGCCAATACGTACAAGTTCAAATTTGAAGCATTATATGACTATTTAACTGAATTTTTAAGGTATAAATTTTTTTTGCAGGTACAAGTGTTTTTGATTTACAAAGAAGGTTTGATTTAATTAGGTATCATAGGCCCAAACAGCCCCCCATATAAATTTTTGGGGCCGCAAATACCCCCTTCCCCATATCAGTGAAATAGGAACAAGTTATAATTGGGTCAAAATGGTTATAGGGCCGAATTGGTTTTAGGCTGAGTCAATGAAAAACAACTCCTTTGCGCACTTTTCTAGTGCGCCCTGACATTTTTCAGAAAAATATATATTTTTAGTAATTATGGGCGTGGAACCTGAAATTTTGCCAAAATTGACACTTGAACCCAATACGTACAAATTCCATTTTTGAGCAATTTATGACCATCTAATTCATTTTTATGTTTGTATTTTATATTAATATTGATTTGGGCAACGTAAAAAATGTATGTTTTTAGCCATTATGAAATTTCAGTTCATTTAAATGTTTGGTTTTAGACTATACTTAAGCATGTGGGGCAATTTGGTCAACCTCTGCCCACTACGTACCAAATTCAAATTTGAAGCATTAAAAATAGTAAAACAAAATAAAAAATTTTATGGTTTAAATCTTGTTGCCGGTATGTTGTTTTTCATTTAAAAAGAAGATTTGAGTTAATTAGAAATATACGCCCCACCCAAAAGACCCCCCATAAAATAGGGATTTTTTTAAAGTTTTGTAAGTGCGCCCTCATCTTTCAGACAAAATTGTTTGAGGTTAATTGTGTTTGAGGATGTGCTTTTTGATTTACAAAGAAGATTTGATTTAATTTAGGGTATCATAGGCCAAAACAGGCCCCCATATTAAATGTTGGGGCCCAAATACCCCCCCCCCATCAAGTTGAATGACGGACAAGTTTTTATTGGGTAGACATAGTTATAGGACCGAATCGGTTTCAGGCCTGAAGTCAATGAAAAAAAACTTTTGGAAACTTTTTTAAAGTTCTGTAAGTGCGCCCTAACTTGTCGAAAAAAAAAATTCGTACGTATTCGGCCGGGGAACCTTGAATTTTGCAAGAAATTGACAATTGGGCCCAATACGTACAAAATTCCATTTTTGAGCAATTTATGAACACTACACTCATTTTTGTTTGTATTATGTGGGCAACGTAAAAAATGCATGTTTTCAGCAATTCGACCATTAAAAAAAAATGGTTTAGCCTATACTAAGCATGCGGGCAATTTGGTCACTTCTGCCAATACGCTACAAGGTCAATTTGAAGCAATTTTTATGATATTAACTGATTTTTATGGTTTAAATCTTGTTTGCGCAGTGTTTTCATTTAAAAAGAAGATTTGATTTAATTTAGAAATAATACGCCCAAATAGCCCCCCCTAAAATAGGGATTTTTTTAAAGTGTTGTAAGTGCGCCCTCATTTTTCAGACAAAAATTTTTTCGTACATATTGGGCCGGAGAACCTGAAACTTAGCCAGAAATGGACACTTTGGCCCAATACGTACAGATTCCATTAGTGAGCAATTTATAATCATTAACTCATTTTTATGTTTGTATTATTTATAATATGATGTGGCAACGTAAAAATGCTGTTTTTACAATTATGACAATTTAAGTCATTTGAAATGATTTTTTTTTAGCTATATTTAAGATGTAGGCAATTGTTTGGTCACCTCGTCCAAAACGTAAAAATTATTTTTTTTTTTAAATGCTTAAAATCAAACTGCACTTTTTATGGTTCCTAAATCTTGTTTGAGGTATGTGATTTTGATTTACAAAGAATGTTTGAATGTGATTTAGGTATCATAGCCAAATCCCCCCCCCACCATATCGTACGTATGGGCCGGGGAACCGAAATTTTGCCAGAAATTGACCCTTGGCCCAATGCGTACAATTCCAGTTTTTTCAGCAATTTATAGGACATTTCACTCATTTTTATGTTTGGTATTATCATATATATAACGTAAAAATGCATGATTTGAGCAATTACGACAATTAAGTAATTGACAATATTAGCCACCTCTGCCCGATACGTCCAAATTCAATTTTGAAGCATTCTATTACTGGGTTAAATAAGGTTTATTTGGTCCGCCATGGTTCTGTGGTCGAAACGTGAGTCATAGAGGAGAGTTTTGTGCAGAGGGGAGGGATAACTTTATTTTCAAGATCTTGTGATGCGCCCTCATCTGTCAGACTGCAATTTTTTTTCGCACGTATTGGGCCGAGAACATAAATTTTTGCCAAAAGTAAGAGACTTTACCCATTACGTACAAATTTGTACGTAATGGGTTTTTCGTACGTACTGGGTCACAACATCCGTACAACTTGGTGGCTTCATATAGTATTTGACATTGTTGCGTACTTGTAATGGCAAAACTCGTATTGTCAGTAGCAAATAGGAGTTCATGTTGTTCATCGACATTTGCGCTAACCTTTGCTGTTCACAAATTGCATTTTCTAGAAATCACGTGGCTTTGGGCTCAAAAGAAATAAGCAGCGCCTCAATGATTCAGAATGATTCAGTACACAGTAAGGAGAAGCGAGGAGACATTTAAACTTTGTATTTTATTAACACCAATATCTTCGGATAGTTGTAAGTTATATGATCCCGAGACAACCTATTTTTTACAGTACTATTATAATACTTATCTTTTAATAACTAGCAGGTTTAATTGATATATGTTCCTCCCTCCCCTGTGCAACAATAATTTGTGGACGCATTTCCAGAACATGAATCAACAAGATGATAGTTTTTGACTCCTTCTATTGATAATCCAAAACATTAGACCATATTATAATCACATCCTTCAAGGAGCAAAAACACTAAGCCTCATTTGTACAGACGATGACTCAAATCCCTCTAGATGGATCTACCCTCACATGATTCTTTTCATTTTTCGAAAAGAAATGGAAGTGCTTCATGTGGGGAAAGATCATTTTCATAAATGAACGGGGAGTGCGGTCATACCCTTAAATTCCACAAAAGGAAACTTTTTTGTTGATATTTTTGATAAAAAGATCCAAAATTTTAGCGAAAATTTGACAATAAAATTGATTTACTTTTGTGATGAGATTCTTCATAAGGGTCCAAAAAGGCCAAATTTAATGGTTTAGATTCAATTTTCAAGTGTCGCATCACCCTAAATACATTCTTGTTACGGGCCTGATTGTGTTTGTTTGATAAATGCTTTAAAGGGCAGTAGACCTAACCTTTTGGGGCATTTTACTTGTAATAATTAACGGATTATAGTACACTGAGGTTAAAACACATTCCTCACAGAGCAAGACTCAGTGCTCATAATGATATGTTTTGTTCCATTGTGGACTCCTCATGAAGACCTGAATTTTTAAAAGTATTTTGAAAAACTACTGAAATACATAGCAGAAATTATTTTCAAATAATCACAAATCAATGAAGGCTTTCATACAGCGAATTAATGTTAAAGAGTTAAGTCTAGCTTTACATCCACGAAAATTAATGTTAAAGTTAAGATCTAGTATAGTTTAATTATTTAAGTATAGATCCACGTGTAACAATAGACCTCTCAATATCCTGTTTGGGCTCATCTATTGAAAAAGAAAAATCAAGGGCCCACACATCACACCACGCCCCTTTAATAAATGTTTCGTTGAGCCTGACAATGAGTTTTGCTCCGGGAACTTTCTGCCCTATTTTCATGTTTCCAATTGGGTACACAAAGAGATATTACTCGAATTGAAAGGGACAATTCGCGCTATTTAACATTCAAGAGATTTTCCTGGCCCTCAAGTAATGGGCAAAGGGGGGTTTGGGGTTTTGAACTTCTTGAACTGAAATTGATTTAAGTACATCGATGAAACTTGCAGAGCACGGCTCTGGGTCGTACCTTTGGGCATTGTGGCAGCAATAAAAATAATGGATGGTCGGTGAGAACATCATGAGACTGTTTTATATTGGCCTAAAATCCCTAAATATTGTAAACCTTGATGTAATATTGTATAATGGAGCTGAGACTGAAGTATAGAAGAATACCTGCTTTATTTCCGCCTTGCTAACAGTCTCATCCATTTATCTTAAATCGATGATCATTGAAATGATTTAACTGTAACTTGTGAGAACTGGAATGATTCTATGGAAAAACCTAGTGGAATGTGGGTGGAAATTTTAAGGCACGGTCCTGAACAAATATGATCGCCGCGCAAACTGCGGGAAAAGACAACTATCCGCTGGTGACAATTTGTCGTGCAATTACGTTACTTGTCACCTCATCTACAGTACCTATCATAGATCATGACGCAAGTAAGGTCTTTCAATGGTCCCCACTCCCTGCACAAACAAACCTACTGTATTGAAGCCTGTATAAATGTTTAATGTATGCGTAAATCGATTCTAGTCACCGACGGCACTTCACGCATGTACATTCCTATCTATGCAAATAACCATAAGACTATCGGCTATCTATAGCGCTCGTTCAAGCCACGGCTGACTGACCTAAGTTTAATGAACCGCGTTGCAGTATACACACAACCGAAGCAGTAAATCTTTGTGTGTACGTTGTACGTGTCATGCAAACCATGCTTGACCGCGCCGTAACTGGCCCTTCTGAGTCAAAACACAGTTCCGCGCATATAATTATGACCGCAATCAATTCTCCCATTGCATTTCCGAATTCAAACTTGCTTCCACTGCCGGAAAATAGCCATGCATATTTGCAATGTCAGCTTAGTAAACGTTCATGTCACCTTGCATAGATGAGACAGTGTGTTCAGAATTGACCAAGTGACACCGACACAAATAGTACATCTCACTAGTCACATTATATCGCGCATAATATACGATTATTTAGGAGTACTTTTCAACACCCAATTTCTGGGATTGACTCATGGCGCAACTTTACTAACACAAAAACAGCACCAACATTCACCAACGGAAAGTCTGATTTGAATTCTGTTTTCAGCTTCCAATAGCCGAGACCATCACGGATTTTCCCATTATCATTGCGCATATAATTTTGACCACCTGAGGTCTAAGAAGTCTCTCGAACGTCATGAACACACATTGCAGAATTTCCGAAATCTCCCCAAGCTGTATACATACATACATACATACATACATACATACATACATACATACATACATATATACATACATACATACATACAATTTCTTATAAAGCGCAATATCCAGAAAAACAAATTTCAGTGATCAAGGCGCTGTACGGCAAAAAAAAAAAAAAGAAATAGTACACAAAAGGCAAAATACAAACTGGTGACTGAGCTTGCATTTCTTATATGCTGTGGTAATGCATTCCATAACATGGGGCCTGCAACTGAAAAAGCCTTATCACCACTACATTTTTTGGACTTCGGTACCTCAAGACAAGTCTTATCAGTCGCAGATCTCGTAACAGGGGCAGATGGAGGAATGTTCTGTATAAGAGTAAGTCGGTGAGGTACTGAGGACAGGAGTTGTATCACAAATATGACGTCACCATTCAGTAATGAGAGTAATGAGCGGCGCTCTTCATTTGTAATTGTTACGAAGAAGTTTGTTCGTGATGTTTAAAGTCCGTCTACTATAGTCTCATGATGTTTCAACCTACTGTGGATAATGCCTAAATGTTGGTTTCAAATAAATTGGAAATCAAAATTTTACTCTATATTTTGTTTTTGATATTGTAGGTGAGCAGGTTATAAATATTAATGAACTCATTTGAACTCATTTGCATAATAATGTGATTAATTTTGTTTTAATCTCATCTATAGATACTTTAAACCATGCAATTATCTTCAATATTCATAAAGTATACAGTAACACAAGTGCACGGTATAAGATGTTGGCAAAATTATGGTAAACTTAATAGTAGCTCATTGAATTTGGACAAATATCCACATAAATCTAATAAATAATGCTCCTTTTTTCATAAATTGTAGAGTGTATCTAAATCAGTTTTGTATAGTATAGATACCGCGTTTTTCACTTGCAAGCAAAATACGTTTTCAATTTTGAATACATGACCATCTTCGTCAAATTTATGTATGCAGTAATTAAGGAATGATAGCCTCACAAAAGAAAAGCCTGTTGTTTGTATGCAGATACCTTTTTAATTCAAAATACTCGATTTCCCTCAGTACTCTAATATTTTTTTTCATTCACTTAACGCCAGTGAATTGCAAAGCGATGTCACAATGTGACACCAATGTGATAAAAAAAGACTAAAATTCATATCAAAAGTTTTACCTGCATAAAATATGACGATATTGAAATTATAGTGGCCAGCTGTTAAACAGTCTGTTTTATTATGACAATAACGACGTGAAACAATACCATCAAGAGCAAGAGACGTTTGATTTCAAGGGCCTCAAAACGTGCAAATAACGGTAGAAACGTCGTTTTAACTGTTGTGAGTCCCACAGTGTACAAGCTGTGGAAAATCGTACGTGTATTTAATGTATTTGTCTTTAAAATGTAGTTTTATCCATATTTCAATGGGAATTGGATAAAACAGGGGGCTATATAACATGCAAGTATATGAATTGTGTAGGCCTATATCCCTTACACCCCTAGAGGGAAAATAGCTACCAACCTGGCGATCACCGCAAAAAAGGGAGGTGGCGCAATTTGTCTTGTTAGATCTAGGAGCAATTTCACCCTAAACTAAAAGGCAAAGGGTTCGCTCCGTGATTTTTGAAAAGTGGGAAAAATGGCATTTAAGAATTTAGGGGATACGTCAAAATTCCTGCGATAGATTTTTCTGAATTTTGCATAGACAATAGCTCTTACATGTCTTTAAAGTGGTTTTGCATAGCGACAAATAGCCGTGGTTATACATTGTTGCTCATAAGGTTAAAAAGATATTTTTTACCACTTTTTATGGATTCTTACAGTCTGAGTTATTTATAATATCTAGGGTATATATCGCCACACTACTTGATTGATCAGTCTCTTCCGAACATATCACCATGAACTGTGTCCTTAGCTTGAAAGGAAAAGGGGTATTTGAAGAGCAGATTTAAGGTTTTGTTACAATTTTTTCACATCAGTCAGTTTTACAGATAACACATTTTTGGGTGGTTTCATGCATGGAAATGTCAATAGTACTGTTTTAAATGTCAATCAGTCACTAATATCGAGTATGGCCACCCCTGGCATGAATCAGTGTGTCAAGAAGTTGCCATGGTGCCAATGGGTAGAGCGTCCCACTCGTCGGTCAGAGCCTGAGCTAAATCCTCTAGAATTTGAGGAAGATTGGCCCTGTCATTGATGGCTCGGCCTAAGGCATCCCAGGCATGCTCGGTAGGGTTCATATCAGGGGAGCAAGCATGCCATGGTATCTGCTCCATCCCCTCTACCTCAAGAAATTGTCTCACTACAGCAGCCCTGTGCGGCGTAAAAAAATCACATATGATTTTCAATTTAAAATCAAACGACATCTATGTGAAAGACATTGGGAAGTGTCCTGATAGACCTTTTGACATACTTTACAGGCCTTGATTTTATTATCAAATATAACTACCTCGTAGGACGACAGACGTGGTCGCTCTAATTTTAGAATGATCTAGTAAAGCAGAACAATATTTCGTGACAAAAAGCTTAACCTATATTCACCTGCTTCAAAGGTCTAATTACATAATAAATATTATAGCAGAAGGCATGTTCCTAATTTGTTACGACCAAACACAAATAGGTGACATACCCGTATTGATTACTCCCATGGTAATGAAGCATGGTAATGGTTAATTGCCTTCAATTACTCACGCCTTCTCGCAGACTGACCTACAAAATATATGAGCAAATATGAAAATCGCCCTAGGGCTACACTCAAATTTGCCTTCCTTACGAGAAAAACGCTTGTCTTAAAATGTTCTGTTTAAGATCCAATACAGTATTTTGTTTGAATCAATTCAGAGCACGGAACGTCTTTTGGTGCGTCTGGTGTTTCGTATTTACCTCAGATTGGTCAAATTCCGCGGTTATTATGTGTTTAAACGTGTAATATGTACGAAATGGAAAAGAAGTCAGATTCAGATTTAATTTTATTTCATTCAGAAGATATTTCATAATTTATGATACAAAAATAATACCCAAGTATTTTAGACAAATAACAACAATTCATGATCATTATTATAGTTGATAATATACATTATTCATATTAGATATGATACAAAAAGATAGCTAATATGACATAGGAATGTTTGATAAACATGGTAATAATATATTCAATATTCAATAATCTGGTGTATACAACTGACAAAAAAACCACGGAGCAGACCCCTGGCTTGGGTTAGTGGGAAATTGCTCCTAGCTCTGACAACAAATATACCGCTACCTCACTTTTTGCGGTGATTGTCAGATTTTCCTCTAGGGACGTTCGGGATAAAGAAGTAAAATGTGAAAAATCATCACTAAGATAAAAAATGATAATCTTGTTAGATTACTTTGTTACAGGATCACGAGGATATAAAAGCCAGATACCATTTAAACACAAACAAATGAGCCTTTATAAATTGGCAAATTTTATCAAATTGATTACAATTACAATGACAATTATAATTGATACTCTCAATAATGTTCTAATGACTGTCGATACTTGTCGATACTTGACTGTCGATGTTCACTCTGACGTGGCGACTAATATCCAGAATTAAATGAAGCGTTGCAGTTCAACGATAGTATGTCCTCTCAGCGAAGAATCCAAAAAGACAGCCTTCAGTGTCAATGTTCAACAATATAAATCCATGGGTATCTCTTCGGTAAATACATTAATCTCCCTTTTTTCACAAAGTTCTGTCTCAAATGTCTACTTTTTAGGACCACAAAAGGAATCCTTTGGGCTCTAAAACTGAAACTCTTTCAAGTTAAAGCCGACAACAGATAACAGCTGTTGACTGATGGGGCAGCAAAATACAAACCCTGGCAACTGCTCCGACTCACCACTTTGGAGATTAATTCTACTGGCAAACGTTTCCGCACTCATGGCAGCATCATGGATAAACAGCCTAACATTGTCCAATTGGATCTCACACTAATGACATGCATCATCTTATGTTGTGGTCTTTAGCATTTTGGGATTTTAGCATTTTAGCATCCCCAGGAAAGTCTCTAGCTATTTATAGTAGCCTCTTTAGAAATCTCTGAAATATGTAAACAGTTTGCATCATTCAATATAACACTAAGTGTACCAGATGACACAAAAAGTTTTCAAAATTGATGTTTTTATGAGAAGAAAAGGAAAATGTGATTAAAAGAATTGAGGTCCTTTCTCATGTAGGAATGTGTTTTTATATCAGTGTGCTAATCTTATTTTACTTAAAAACAATGGGCGAAAAAATAAAATAATTTGCGTTGATTTCCCAAACATACCGTAAGTCACGCAGTCTCGACACACTTTATAAGGTAGAGTAGATCTTCACTGTGCTGGTCAAAGGGGCCCATGAACATATCCCTCTAACTATAGACCGTATTCAATATGACGTCAGACACCAGACATGTTGGTGAACAAGATGCATACATTCCAGGACTACAATACATTAAGCTGTCAATCGATCCATGTTTAGCGATTGCACAGGGATCATTGACAGGTGAATGTATTATAGTAAAGGAATGCGTCTATCTTGTCCACCAACATGGCTGGCTTTTGAATACGGTCTATTATCAATTTCCTGGGAAGTGGGAAACATATACGGTGCAGCTGAAAAAAAGGCACAGAACCCTAACCCACAACCTTATATCCTTATCGACTAAGCTAATATGTCCAACGTTAAAAATATGCATTCAAAATCAGTACATCCGACGCCTTAATTATGAAGCTATCAGAGAAACGCTGTACGTTGACATGGAAAGCTTTAGGTCTCCCTTGGTTAATTTTGATGATAGCGTTGACACTGTAACGATAATCTATGAAAATGTGACAGCACCAGCAGCTTTAAAAGGATCATATCGTTTCTTTGAATTACAAAACTTGCAGACCATATTTCTTACCAGGACAATGAAAAGAGGGAACTTGTCTTGTATTTTATTAGGGTTTGTTCCGCAACAGTTATCGGAACAGTTCAGTGTTTTTTTGACATTGATATCAGAAATTACACCGAAACCAGGCTACTCCAATAATTATATATCTCTAACGTCCCCAGAGGAAAATATGGCGATCGCCGCAAAAAGGGAGGTAGCGGGATTTTTCCTGTTAAATCTAGGAGCAATTTTCCCCTAAACCAAAGCTGGGGACCGCTACGTGACTTTTTCAAAAATGCATTTAAATGCAGTTAAAGGATGTCAGGTATGTCATTTCAAACACACCAAGTATTTGGCTGTCGAAACAGAAATCGTTGCTCTCATTTTCGTACCGTTTTCTTTTTTCAGGTAAGGCAATATTTTTAAGGTAAGGCAAAATTTTTCAGGTAAGACAGCATTTTATAAAGTAAATATAACCACAGGTTAGTCAAGTTTAGGGATTAAACCAAAGCCCCTAATTTTCTACAATTTACTTTATTATACTAAATAACAACAAGAAGAGTAACTCGAACTCTAAAAGCAACTCGAACTCGAACTCTAAAAGCAACTCGAACTCGAACTCGACAACTCTAACTCGAACTCATAAAATATTTTTACCCCAACAACAATAATAATAATAATCACATCGATAGCACAATAAAGCAGAACAAAGAACTAAGGAAAACAGGCATAGAAGTAACCAATAAAACTACTAGAAAACTGAAATAAACATGTTTAAAAAGTTAAAATTTCACTTTTGAGTTACTATTACATAAACAAAAAACAAATGGAATTAGGGCCACCATATAAATGCTTAATTATGCTAATTAGCATAGAGGGCATGGGACGATTATTTTTTTCCACCAAAATATGGCCTCTATTGTTTAGGCCAAAAGTTTAATTACCTTTTACACATGGGCGGCCAACGAAAAACAAAATGTTTGATCCATGTGGACACCCTTATACACTTAAGTATTTAACGGGACAGTAATAGCATTGAAAAAAAATATTCAGGACATAATGAAATGGCTCTTACCTGAAATCACTTCCACCAAAGACATGCCGGAATAAGGAAATGGGACGCCTCTTCGTTTTCATGAGATCCAGATAAATATGAAATGTGTGCATAAAAGAGACATACTTAAAGTTTACATTTTGGAGGTAAGGAAACAGATAAATATGAAATGTGTGCCGTATAAAGCGACATACTAAAGTTTACATGGTTGGTGTCCTGGTAGGACAAATGATAATACCGGGTTCAATATGAGGTAATTGGAATTTTCCATGGATATATATATATATAGATAGATATATATATATATCTACGATATATTATATATATACGTATATCTACTATATTAATATATATATTATTTATATATATATGGACCAAACATCGAGCTAAACACGTAACACTGTTAAACGATTCCAGTGAACGTTTTCTATCGCACTGTTTTAACACCCATAGACTATGTATATTTTTCTAGTGTGTGGTACTCCCTGTCCAGCAGTCTAGTTTACAGCACGAAGAAGATACGAAACAGTAGCGAAAGCTCTGATTGCCGTTTTCCGGTGTTATATGTATTCATTATGTTCTTTTGCTACACGGAAAAGCTATCTACTAAAGATCCGGCAATACAAATATGTCGCGTTTGCTGATTCTGCTGTCTATTTATATATATATAGATATATATATATAGAATATAGAATATATATATATATGTATTATAATATATATATAGAGATATATATATATGATATATAGATATATTATGATATGTGCTTGTGGGTGTGTTTGTATGTTGTATATAATACCGCTTGCCAGGATGTCTTATATTAATTAGCAACATATAATAAGTGGCATTGCGCGTTTTTTGGAGGTGACATACTCATTTTTGCATTTTGGCTTTTTGGGAGCTGAAAAACTATTGAATCAGAAAAACAGCAATTTCCTAACCTATACATTAAAACACCATACCACAAAACGAGTTAACTGATGCTAATATCCATAGCGCCCGTCAATTCAACGGATTGTCAAGGCCCCCGTTGCCTATATCATTAAGATAGCCGGTGCTGTAGTCCAGAGAAAAACTCTTTTCTAATCCAAGTCTGAGCATTCATTGCACTACATCGACATAAGCTAATAGGTATTTTGGGTACTTTCATAAAGGGCTGCCCTATGTAGCCCCTTTGTCGGAAAAAAATCTATCTAGGCATCACTTACATACAGGCTACATAACAAAGGCCAGGTATATGCAATATCGCCCTGTTTCTTCATTTGAGTAATTAATGGTAATTGAAATAAAGGCAAGGCATGCTTTAAACTTTGCTTTTTCCAGATAGCATGCCCCTGAAATTCTCAGACTTTTCTCATTTTGTGTTCTTAATACAAGTGCATTTTAGGGATAAAAAACACCTTGTGAACATGATCAAGAAGATTGTCAAACTCAAAAAATTGATTGCAAAAGATAACTATTATGATTATAGCAGGGCCTCCTTTCTCTTCTTCTCCGGCGATGCAGTAATTGCCACGCTGCCATTAGACTCTTGCTGTTTTTATTCGTTTTACAGAAAGTAAAACATCCAATTGTTTTAAAATTTGTGAAGTGATTTCAGTAAAGTCTATTTCATTAATGTCTGATTTTTTTCATGTTCCCTTTATGTTTCTTTTGATATTGTTTGAAAGACGCGGCGCCATCTTGCCATTGGGATGATGCTAGTTTTAGAATGCGAAGCAAAGATCGGTCAACTGAAGAATGGGTGACATATGTTTTAAAAAAAAAAATGTCCGATGGTAAAACGAGTTCACCACTGAGGTGATGTTGTGCAAACGAGTGACGGCATTTGTAAACCATAGAAACATCTTATATCGGAAAGCGCATACACCTTGGAATCCCTGTGAAAAATTAAAGTGATATCTTAATCAGCCAAAATGGACTGGGAAAATGACAGGTTATGTTGTTACTCAATATTTAATATCGCTGTTCTGATTTTCTATCAGAATTGTGCCAGTCTATGACATTATTTTGCTTCTCCTGTGTGAAAATCATTATCTTTGAAAACACTTTGTTTCAGTCTGAACGCATTTCAAGTGCGCAATTTTTTTTTACACAATAAAAGGTTTAATTTTTTTTCCTTCATTGCAACAGCCAAGAAGAAGCATGTTGTTGTAATCAATTAATTGCTGTCCCTAATGTAAATATAGTTTCAGATCACTACCACTTATATTTCAATAACCAAATCAAGATATATTAGACACTACGGAGTCCAGTGGTGAGGCCATATATCTTCACTTCACTTTAAGAAGAATAAATCTACACTTGACTATTGCTTTTATCCGTGCATATGCTACATTTTTCCCCCGTGAGCTGACAAACCGCTGTCGGCCTTATTAGCTGTCTTACAACACTTCGCGTACCGATAGTTTTGACTCGTTTTCAGGTGTGCAAAAGGCATCTGATTTCCCGGTTATTATCTTAGGGATGTACTTGATACTCCATTATCAATGTTCATACGTGTTTGTGATATTGGCAATAACTTAGGACCGTAAATTTGTTATCACCCACCAGAGGTACAGATTAGATAAACCAATTTGCTTTGTACTCACCAGACCAAAACATAAGGATTTTATATTTCATTTATATCACGTTCCACACAGTGATACGTAAATATTTCAAATACCGTATCCGTTAAAACAAAGTAAAAAGCTGTTAATCTTCACAATGATTTAATTGTAAATTACAATGACGGGAATGACTCGGCCGTAACACCAACTATCCAACAACCTAATAACTATTTTGGCTGTATTGCTTTAGTTCCGCGAGACGTAGGAAACAACTCTCATATCGGCAAAATTCTGAACGGTTTGTCATAAAGCTTTAAAAGAAAAATACAAAGGATTTTGACACAGCTCTTACTGTATTTGTCAGTTGAAGTTGGTGTCAGTTAAAAACAAATTATTTAGAATCACCCATACTACAATCAATATTTGAAAACATTTGGGTGTTCTAAAAGGTAACAGTATATATCTCTTTTTCTAATAAGGATATCCATTTATACGGTATTTGTCAATAATATACCCCATACAGCTGAGGTATTAATCCCGTCGAAACCGTAAGCTCATTAATCGTTAAAACAGTCTATAAAAAGTAACAAAAGCAATGGTATGAGATTCGGACCATGCTTGTCACAATCGCCTAAAAAGAAAAAAGCATGCCAGTCCACAACAATGAATGAAGAGTCATGCCATCCAGATAGCGAAATCATAAATAAGGTTTCTTCTCTGATCTCACACAAAGTAAGCATCGAAAATGTTTGCCATGCGGAGGCAGCCCCTTTAATGAGTCCCAATAAAATGATTTTATTTATTTTTGAGACGAAAGTAGATGGGTTGCAGATTTTAGCGAGTGTTTTCTGATACGTTTCCATCATTACGGCTATCAAGGGAAACAATGTACAGTTAATTTGATGATAATGGATTTGGTTGCCAGGATATTTGTTCATTGCAGGAAATGTAATTGCGCTCAGCAAATTTGATGGTTTTGCTTCTAGCAGCGCGATTTGTGATAACAACATTAGATTCTCACCATCTCGGACATTTGTGACAGACAAACTTGCTTTTGGTCTATACGAGATAATCTGATCGCGGTCCGCCGAGCGATATCTCCTCTTTTATATTTTAAAATGGAGGTCAACTCAGTACGTTTGGCATTGTTATTTGCCTAATGTTAGAACTATTCACATGTACCAACAAAGTAATCGGGTGCTTAAAGGGTTGGTTAAATAAAGGATACTCGCAAACAAATGTTTTAAGGATGCATAATCGATATCATAAAACAGGTTGAGCAAATAGCCTTTGTTTTTTTTTATAAGATCATCAGTGGCATTTCACCTCGATAATTAATTGCATTACAATATTATATAAAATGACAAAAAATTCCAGTAGAGCTAGTGTCCTAGAATTACTTTACTGCTACTGCTGCTGGTTTTATCCATTCCTCCACTTCGCCTCCTCTCCTTCGACAAAATATTTCATACATGTAGTCCTCGATTGAATTTTTGTACTTTCGTGCTGATATGCTACAGGAATAATGTCTTATAAGTATGAGGTTTGTAAATTCTGTTGTGTTTTAGATTCGCATTACAACTACACAATCAGAGTTAGAACACATCCAACAGCCAGTGTTTTCATTGTCAAACCAAGCATGCGTATGATTGTGTTTCGGCATTTTAATTATATATAAGCATATCGACCTCTCACCAATTTCCAAGTATTGCCCGAGTTAAAGTGCAAGTTTAATCTACTGTGAATCCACTAAATTGCTTAACAGTTTTATCTCAACCACGATTACAAATTTTTGCAATTTCAGGAATTGATTAAGCTTTTGAGTTCTATGTAGAGCCGTACCATCGTGATTGCTTTAAAATATTGAATGGATAACCACGTTATAAAATTGCCGTCCTGTAGGAGAGTTTAATGTACTTGTCTGTGTGTTGTTACTTGTAAAAACACTGTTATTTTCCCAGCTGTCAATTAACTTGAATAAAGGAAATGGATACGTGAGACATATCATCTCTGTTTACGTGAGAAATATCAGCTCTGGGTAATTCTTCATGTCTTGGAAAATCGAAAAAAAAACTTTAGGTGAAACCATTAAAGAACTCTACAATCCACGCCTTTGTTTGTTTCGTTTTGTTAAAAAATAGTTAATGTTAAAATGCAATTACATGCTTATTACGTATGTTGTATGTGATAAAGTAGGACACTAAAGACACTTTGTTATGTTTCATATTAAAGGCACGATTGCTTCAACGCACATTGTCTCTTAAACTAGAAAAACAAGTGCTAGTTTTATCACGATAGTATGTGCATATTTTCTTGAAAAGAATATAAATGTCATCTCATTTTTTTATCGAATATCAGTGACAACGGATGCACACCACAATTCATTGACTACGGCAAAATAATGGCGCTAGATAATATTCTTTTTTATCTGGTACTACAGAGCACTGTTATTCCATTTGAAGTTGAAAGTGTTATTTTACCCCCATATAGACTGAGCCCCCTCGTCACGAATAAAATATACTTCGAGCTTCTAATGTGAGGTCAAATATTTTGACGTATTTCATCATTATTCAAAAAGGAAAACGAAGATGAACAAAGTCATGAAAGAAATTGAAAGCAATGTTGTTTCAAAGCGGTGACCACAAACATCGTGGTGCAGAACCAAGATCCGTAACTTATTATTGGGACCTCCTTTCTATTCAATTTATATATAACAAGTTTTTGGAAAGAACCAAAGTGAAAAAGGTATCAGGGCGACCTATATGGAATGCACACATACATAGGATTTTTTATACCTCGCCATTTCAATAAAGAGCACGGCGCAACATTCCACTACAGCAAAAAAAGTAAAAGTTAACAACAGCAGAGGAAAATCAACAAAAGCAACAATTACTTGGTAAAGATGAGATTTTAAGCTCTTTTGAAGTAACAAAGAATGGCTGCTGTGCGAGATTTGTAGGTCTATTTAGACTTTTTTCATTTCCTTTCTCTTCGAATAACTGATGATGAAAATATAACATAACAACATCATTGCAACAGTTGAGTTAATATTACTGACTGTTGAGCTCCGTATTTGGAAGATTGATTGAAACACAAAAGGCTCGCTGCACTCTGTATGTAAAATGATTGTCAACATAAATGGCCAGCAGAGCGAGATCTTAGTGCGTTCATGAAACAGGTGAATCGGGCCACACATTTCTTTTTCTGGTTACACAATTGACCACAAAATAGAGTGAGAAGTCGCCGAAAAAACAAAATTTGGGTTACTATGGACCCCCCCTTAGGCACTTAAGTGTTAACACTATCATTGTCAAAAAGTTTTAATTAAAAGTACATACAGTTAATTGCTGGTGTGTGAATTTTTTGTTAATTTTATAATATTTTTATGTTTTTCATTTTATTAAAACAAAGGATAATTGAATTGAATTAAGCATTGATTAATCTTAATAAAAATTTTTAAAGTGTCATCCTCCTCCTCCTTCTCCTCCTCCTATGTCACCCACTGCTGTGATGTAGCCCTTCTCCAGCTTTTCCATTTACCCTGTTATGTCATCTTTCTAACGCCTTTCGGACTTCTTCTACTCTTATCTTTTTTTTGCTGCAACTCTGGAAGTCTTTTGTCCACCTGTTGTCGTGTATTCTTCTCGATAATGATAAAATACTACCAATTAGCAACAAATGACATTACCACAGTCTTAACAATTCCATCTGATATTTCAATTATAATTTATCCAAGATTGCCACGTGCTAATAATAACAACTAAACTAAAGCATCAAAGATCTAAGGTCAAGGTTTATGATATTAACCCTATCTTTACAACTTTGGTTTATGGTTTATGGTATTGAAGTTGCTGATGAGGTTGATTGTTTTACAAACCTACAGTCGGCACAAAAAGTATCTCGGTATGTTTTCCGATCAGTATATGCCAACGTCCGATAATTTTTAAAGTGTTCAAAATATACATGTTGATGCCTAGATTTTGCTCTTTCATATAAGCACTTTGCTTGTACAAGAGCGTGTTAAAATGGCTGAGATAGAATGACCGAAAGACGCAAAACCTCCTAACCAAAAAGTTGTACTTTATGGAGTTTTTAATGGGCATTGCAGTGCAGTGTGACACTAATACACGAACCATAATCAATATTGCAAATAGGCTTACTCGCTCATTCAGTCCAAAACCCTCTTTGTGTAACTCAATACCCACAGATTCTTGCGTTGTACCACACAGCGACCATTGAAAACTCAAAAAAGTGCAACTTTTGGTTAGGGGGTTTTGCGTCTTACGGGCGTTCTATCTTTTTTGTACGTTTTTTTTACATGCGAGGAGTTAAATGGAAGAGCAAGACCTAGGCAACAAAATGTATATTTCGAAAACTTTCAAAATCATTGGACTTTGGCAAAATACTGATCGAAAAACATGCCGAGATGCTTTTTGTGCCAACTGTATATTGGACAAACATATATCTTGGGGTTATCATAATAGTTATGTCTTCTTAACCTATTTAGTATTTTTCGTAGAGTAAAATTATTTTCTTCCTACTCAGAAAATGCTTTCTGTTCTATATTAGTCCTGTTTAGTTCAACACCTTGCTTTATTGCTTCATGCTGGACATGTAACCTCGTCAACCCCCCTCGACCCAGGTCGTGAATGTAGTAGAAAAAACCTTGGTTGGACGAGGGTTAGGTAATCGCTTTTACATCATTTGCGTACATTTAGCGACAAAAAAGCGGACCCACCACCTTACCCGGTTACCAAGGGTAGGGTAAGCTGCCAAGGTTGAGGTGTGTGTGTGTGTGTGTGTGTGTGTGTGGGGTGTGTGGGTGGTGAAGCCTTCCTATACTTTACTGTGTAAATTAGGTACACCATAAATTATTCTTATCAGTAAAGTGTTCATGTTATTGAGCTAAAGTTTAGTAGTAAGTTAAATTTGTGTTGTCTTTCTCATTTTGGCCAAATTTAGGTAAAAATTGATCTTTTGTGTGGTTTAAGCCAAAATTCAAATTTTCCTATACTTGTGTACACAAAACTGATTTCACTAAAATTTGGGAAATTTGGAAGAGACCATAGCTATCCATTGATGCCAAACATATGTTCGTATGGGGTTCGGTATGGAAAATCTATTAGTTAGGGGGCGGTTGTCAGTTGGACCAAAATTGATATTTCACTTTTATAGGACTTTATAAGAATCACTTCCAATATCTTGAAGAATTGCCAGTGTCATATTTCCACCTGAGGGCGCCATTGAAGTTTGTATAGGAGTCAAATGTCAAATTGATGATATTGCGCTTAAAAACTCATCAATGTGTTCCTTTAGTCATAAGGATTCAGGAAAGGTATAGTTTGCCTCTCTGTGAGGGATCGTTCAGGAGTTATTAGCAAAAAGATCAAAGGTGAACTTTTTGGCCTACAGGGGTCAAGAATACAAACAATGCATGGATTTGAATGAAAATGGTCTCAAATTGATCCTTTGACCAAACCGATTCATAGTAAGAATAGTTTGCCTTATCTTGGATCTCTCGTTACCATGGTAACACTCGAATGTAAATCTGTATCCATTGAACTCTATTGAGCACTATGAAAACTTCGCCGTTGAAGCTATGTGATATTTCGTTCACGGATCCGCTAAATCTTTCAGTCCTTGAAAACGTATGGACTTATCCGCAATGTTTGTTAGTTATGAATGAGGGCCGGGGACTCAGGCTACAAACATAATTAATGAGCACTATATAGCGTGCCGTGTGTAAGACATCTCCCGATCGGGGCTTCTTCAACCAGGGTGGCATGCGTGACAGTCAAAATTTCGAAGGGTTGAATCTATGCATAATGGAAAACGCCACAAGTTTATTACAACCAATGCAAGTCAAATATGGTACGAGTATAAAGATTAAACCTTCAGAATTTGCCATAAAAAAATGTCAGCTTATGATAAAATGTTTGAAAGATGATTAGAAGGAAATAAGTTCGAAATATTACTTGTCAAACTGTAGCGATCTAAGGCCAAAGAGAGAAAAACTGGATACGGAACGATGCAGTAAATCCTCTGAAACTTCACTCATAATTCCAATTTTGTAGCCATCAATGATAGAATGGTTTATTTGCTACAACCTATTCTTACGATTGCACATGTGGAAAAAATTATGCAGCTTCTAAACATGTAAATAAAAATTTCCAATGATTCAACAACCTGTCTGTTTCTCAAATATTCTGACGTCACGCAACGTCATTTAATGAGCAGCCCTCAATCGGCGAAATGTCCTACACAGTTTTCTATGTGTTGAGTCAGGCCAAATTAGGGTGATACCATAGTAAGTAGTAATCCGGGATAGGGCAAACTATTCTGAATATGAATTGGATTGGTAAAAGCATCAATGTGCGACCATTTTCATCGAAATCTGTGCATTTTTGTATTTTGACCCCTGTAGATCAAAATATTGACCTTTGACCTTTTTGCTAATAACTCCTGCACGATCCATCCCTTAAAGGCCAAACTATACTTTTTCTGAATCTTATGGTGAGAGGTTCTTGCAACAATATCATCAATTTGACATTTTACCCCTGCACAAACGTCAATGGTTCCCCCAGGTGGCAATACGATGCTGACAATTTCACAACAAGTTGCAAGTGATTCTCTGGGATGTCCTTATACATATGAAACTGAAAAATCAATTTTGGGCACAAAACATGATAAAATAGAGAAAAAAATAACCGCCTTTTTTCCTGACTATATGGGGGTTGCAAGAACTTCCTGATTAGACATGTTACAAAAATAGCCTGGTTAGACGAGGGTTTAATATAGAGGAATAAAATAAAAAGAATGTATATTGAATGTTGAATACTGCACTATGCACTATAGGCTTGTCAGAGTCATCCCTTCTTCTGATATTAGGATAGCAGTTAATCAGTTAATGAACTCTCTCAACTGAACCAAACTGCAAGTAAGAAGGAACACAGACTTATAAATGAGATAATGGCTCTGCGCCTTCTTATTTATCATTACAATTTGCCCTTACTCAGTCTATTTGTGGCCAGACATTCAACACCTTATGTTCCACCTTGGGTGATTTTTTCTGGTAATAGGATATCCCACAATACGTCTGTCAAATCTTGAAATGCTCTTTCTATTGATATTCTTTCCACTTTTAATATATGAAATAAAGGTACTACTAAAGATCAAACCATGGGTTATTTAAAATTTCCAGGAATAACTTAAAATGAAGAATTTGTAAGTAATAATGTATTTAATAAGTTTGTAGAATTCCCATGACTGTTTTTTTAAAATAAGAAACTGATTAAAAATAAAGAAATGATAATGTTGAAAACATATGAATTTCCATTAATTGCATGCTGCAATATGTGTCCGTACAGATAGCAGTCACCAACAACTTCAATATCAACTTGTATACTAGCCAAGTTGATTTCGGTCTTATCACTTGCAGGGTGTGTTAGGATACTACATGTATACTTGTTACAAAGATACAACAATGTGAATTTATATGACTTTATTTAAAAACATATAATGCATGTGCTATTCTAATCCACATGTGAAGTCATAAAAGGAGCCTTGAAGTATGTCGAAACCGTGATAAATCGTGAATTTTGTAATGCCACCAAGTCGATTGCCTGTGTACCACGGAATGTTAGATAATAGGCAGATCGTTCCTTCGTTTTTGCTGCTCCTAACCGACTTCCAAGTTTTGTTGAACTAGCTTCCCCACTGATTTCTTCATGAGTGCTTACTCTAATCATTTTGATTTTAATTGATTTTGTTACATTTGGATGTACTTGCATTTTTTTTTCAAAATATGGGCTTTTGTCATTTCATCCTGCATTGCTCGCTTTTATTTTTAGTTCTTGTCGTATCCATGTTGTCCAAGCCTATAAACCCTATTTTCTGCCCACCATCTATACTTTACAATGTTGATACAAATAATATTTGTCATCGATTCAATTTTCTTTTCAATTTGAAAATCTGGAAAGTAGACTGTTTGTTTCCAAACACAATGAAACAAAGTCAAAACTCAACCACTCAACCACCGGTTGCTCGTGGTCTCCTGACCGGTTCTTTCTGGTTGGAACCGGTTTTTTATTGTTCTAAAAAAAGAAAACCTGTTCAACTGCCATGAACTGGCTACTAACCGATGGCTGTGTATTCCGGATTCACAGTTCACCTGAAACGGTGAAGAATAGGGCACTGGGGTCAGTTGGCTCTTCACGCAACATTAGTTTCATGGTTTATTCCGTTGTCATCTATGGAGCTCTGACTGTGGCTGCAGGGTGACTACATCTCTCCTTTTACACCTGTATAAGATATCGAACAATGGTAAGAGGTAATAAGTGCAGTGAACGGTGAATGGAGTGGTTGAATTGTAAAATGTCAGTGTGAATTGTAAAATGTCACAGCATACAACTAAATTAATTGTGAATTTAAATGTATGTTATTAAAGATAACAACATTTAAATAGAAGATGGTAAGATTTGAAAACTTGAAAATGTCAACCAGAAATGAAAGTATAAAATAAACTGGCGGCAGCTACCTCTGTGAGGATAAACTAGAGAAAAAATAATTTGAATAATTTTTGGGCATCAAAAACCCTATTTTTTTAAGATATTTGGTGATTGTCAAATATGCAGACACATTGTAAATATTATGACTTGTCTTTATCTTTTACAAACAACCTTTCAAAATATTTAGTTGCATTCCTTATTGTCTCCTGTAGTACTTGGATAATGTGCTTATAGTGCTATCTTGAGACCTGAAGTGGAATGAAAGGCGCTGAAAAGAAATTTGAGCGATTAAAACAATACATCCAAAACACTTCTCCTACAATGGGTTCTGTAAGTGCATTATACAGCGTTTACATGTTTAGTTAGCAATGCGTTTAGAACTTCTTTTCATACACTCCAAAACAATACGTCTTTCAGAAATGGGCTGGAAATAATAAAAGTTCGGATATTTTGAGTAACCAATTTCCTGAAATTCAGAAAATTTCCTAAAAACTTACATATCTGGTCTTTGCTCCAAACTGATCTGATGATTTAACGCAAAAAAATCGTAACGGTATAAACATAGGATCGATCTCAACAATGTTTGATAGCCCATCTCCTCTTAAACCGATTCACATCGGTGATTCCTATCCATTTTGACATTCGGTATCCCTTGATTGGATGTAAGAGAAATTCTAATAGATCTTATGCAATACGACGTCACACTTGGCGATTAACATAACTAGGTCACAATTGATCACCTGGACAGCTTGAGTAGCTGTGGAATTCAATAACAGATGCATGTATTGTTGTTATGGAATGCGGTTTTCTCGCCCTATATCATGGCTGCCTATTTCATAGGGTCTTACCAAATCAATTAACGTTGGTTTACCACCATCACATTTTCAGCGTCAGTCTCATGTTAGTGTCTCTCCATAATTCGTCGTTGCTTGCTGTTGATTCAATTAGAATCGTCAACATTAGGTTTAGTGATCATTTGAAATTCATTTGAACTCAAGCCATTGTTTTCCACGAATGCTCTAAAGATATCAAAAAATAGGTTCGAAGATGACGGGAGACAATCCATTGAAATGGTTTGGAAGTCCAAAACGTTTTTTTTTTTTTTTTTTTTCCCCTTTCTCTCTTTCTTTGCTCTTCTCTTTCCCTCTTTCTTTTCTCTTTCTCCTTTCCTTCTCTCTCTTCCCTTTTTCTTTTTCTCTTTTTGAGGATCGCTGGGGGGGTGTTCCACCCCCCACACCCCCCATGGCGACGGGCCTGAAAATGGGCTGGAAATAATAAAAGTTCGGATATTTTGAGTAACCAATTTCCTGAAATTCAGAAAATTTCCTTAAAACTTACATATCTGGTCTTTGCTCCAAACTGATCTGATGATTTAACGCAAATAAATCGTAACGGTATAAACATAGGATCGATCTCAACAATGTTTGATAGCCCATCTCCTCTTAAACCGCTTCACATCGGTGATTCCTATCCATTTTGACATTCAGTATCCCTTGATTGGTTGTAAGAGAAATTCTAATAGATCTTATGCAATACGACGTCACACTTGGCGATTAACATAACTAGGTCACAATTGATCACCTGGACAGCTTGAGTAGCTGTGGAATTCAATAACAGATGCATGTATTGTTGTTATGGAATGCGGTTTTCTCGCCCTATATCATGGCTGCCTATTTCATAGGGTCTTACCAAATCAATTAACGTTGGTTTACCACCATCACATTTTCAGCGTCAGTCTCATGTTAGTGTCTCTCCATAATTCGTCGTTGCTTGCTGTTGATTCAATTAGAATCGTCAACATTAGGTTTAGTGATCATTTGAAATTCATTTGAACTCAAGCCATTGTTTTCCACGAATGCTCTAAAGATATCAAAAAATAGGTTCGAAGATGACGGGAGACAATCCATTGAAATGGTTTGGAAGTCCAAAACGCGGCCGTTAAACGTTGTAAAGACGGTGAACAGTAATAGGACCACGAGTATTAACTAAATAAATCAATGGAAAGGTGAAAATTTCTGGCCGAAAAGCTGAAAATGTCAGAATTGGTGAAGACCCAAGGGTCTAGACATTTAATATACTACAAAGTCCCCAAACATTCACTCTGGGCATTTTTCAGAAATAAGGGGAAAAAGTTGTACAGGGGTAAATTACGAACAATTGTCAATTGTCCTCTAAATGTGTTCAACATTTTTGTCATGTCCCAAGGATTAAAAAAAGGTTATAGTTTGCCCTAATTATGGCTTGTAGTTTCTAACTATATGTAAAAAAGGCTCAAGGTCATCCTGGGGGTAAATTTTTCAGACATGGAGTCGGATTCTTCTGAAGAGGTGATTCACAATTCTTAATCTAGTGTACATAAACACCAACATGCAAATATTTAAAAGCCTGATGGTGCATTACTTGCCAAAATTACCCCTGCCAAGGTGAGGGGTTTACAGGCTCTATGGGGTTCACTGCTTTCTGCTCTTATATGTCAATATTGAATCCATGTGGTGATTTGAATGAACCATTTTCTGTTTTAATATGACTCTACGAGCAATTTGGAATCTGGTTTCAATGAAATTGGATCATTTGGGAAATATTTACCCCAGGATCGACCTGAATGATTTGGTCTGTAGTACTTAAAACTAACAGGTTGTAGATCAGGCAAACTATTACCTGTTTAATCCTTGGGAAATGACAACAATGGTGGAACAACATTTAAGGACATTAAATATTTGGTAATTTTACCCCTGTACATTTTCCCCTCTTACTCTTCTGAAAAAGCCCCCAAAGAGGATCTTAGGGGACTTTTAGTATGTTATTCTAGACAAATTTCTGCACCAATACTGACATTTTCAGCTGTTACCAACCGAAATTTCCACGTTAAAACTAAAATTCTTGGCCTATAAGCTTCAACGTTTTTCCATGAAGTTTGCAACGTCTCATAGAATGGGATTTAGGATTAAGGCTGACAATCTCGGATGAAAGGCTTCGGCCAGATCAAAGAACATAACATGAATAGGTTTCTTAAGTTTGGGGAATAAAATTAAGCTTCCTGTATTTTGCAAGAGGTTGTTTTTTATCGTTCAATATTGCATCATTGCTTCAACTTGTGAACAACTATTTTAGATTTGATATTGGGCATCTTGTCAAACTTCTTTCGAAACGAAACTCACTTCACAGCTCGACGAATCATGTATTTATCCTCATGGGGTGGATTACTTGAGAACGCTACTTTACGCAAGATTTTACGCAAGATTTTACGCAAGGGTTTTGGGTTGATGGGCGATGTATGTTTCAGAGTGTTTTCTTCGATGAAATCTTCATGACCACTAAAGTAAGATAAAAGGGTATCAGAGAATCTCAGAGCAGCACAAGTAGGGGAAATTTGTTTGGCCCAATGTCGTATCAAATTAGGCCGTATAAAGAGCTCAAAGCATTGTCAGTAGTTGCCTTTTTACCCACTATCATATACTGCAATGAGGAACATGTTCAAATACATTATAATACAACCAAAAATTAATTGATTGTTTTGGGTTTTGCCATGATTGTTGAACACAAGACCCAGGTTTGCGAACGTGATACAATATAGATATTGGTATCGAATGTAGTGGAGTAAGGTACACGGGTCCACGCGCGAAAGACAAGGTGTACGCCATCGCCACTGGTTTTGTTTAGATTTCCCCAGAGTGGTTATATTTATAAGCTGCAAAGTCATTGTAGAATTTTAATCAGGTATTAGTGCTTACAGGATGATCCTTGGGGAAAAACAACAGTTTAACCAACGAGACAACTACACCCGATAATAGCAATCTTTAGCTATGAGTAAATGGAAAAAAAAACAACAGTTTAAATCAACAAGACAACAATACTCCCGATGATATCTTTACTTTTTCAGAAAATTTGACGAAAAGTGAGAAATCTAAAACCAGATGCTGTGAATCCATAACCTAATCAAAAGTGCATATTGAAAATGACGAAAATCTGGGCTATCTACAGACAGATCACAAAATAGAAATACCTAGCCGCGGGTGTTTAGTTGTATAACATTTGTATAACTGCAACAAAGCCTACTATTTCTGAATCAAAACGACTTTACGTGAGAGTGTGCCATGACAGTGTAATTGGTTTCCGCTAGCCATTATACACGTGAGACTATGATATAGCTTCATCATGTTAATGGAAAGATGTACAAGTACAATGACATGGCAACGGGAGATGCAGTCTGTCTTTGTTACTTGGCAGCCTCAGGAATATCATACACAACGCACAGTTTGAGGATATGGATATCCGTGCGTTTACTTGCTATCGATAAATCTAATCTAAATTGCCTCTGGAAAGTCATATTACCTTTACAACTGATAATGGAAAGTTTCATTGTTGCGAAAGTACTTAACTTTATTGAAGCAAGTGATGTTAGGCAATGTAAAGGTTATCCGTGTTTCACATTAGCGACCATCTTTGGACTAAGAATAAACGCCATTCAAAAATTTCACGATATGAAAAAACATTGAGATTACCAGCATTCCTCAGCTTAGGTCCTAACAATATCTGGAGTTCAAACAAACCTTGAGGTGAAAGAAGAGTGCTGGAGTGCAAACCGTGTTACAAACACTTTTGTTATGACATACGGCTGAAAAAGACAAAGAACCTTAAAGAGGTATAAGGGAAATTCTAAGGATAAATATTTCTCACTCATTTTTACACTTTGATTGGTTGTAGAAGTTTCAGTAAATATATAATTATGACAGATCCAGATTTTTACGAACATTTATTAATATTTCTTCTCACTACTTCGGGAGACTTCATCAGAATGACCATCTCCTTTACTTAGTCGGGAAAGCTGTATTTCGATTTCGGCGGGAGTTAGTCTCTTCCCAGCTTCTGGTCTCTTCAAAAGTGGATCATAAACGTGACTGAGTAGGTAGGTGCCCTCGCGCTTAGAGTCATTGCAACAGGAAAGAAAGCTAATTAATGAAAAAAGTTCACCCGTTCAGAACGAAAAGCCTCGGAAAAAGAACAAACCAAATCTGCAATATCTGGTCATATCTAGCTAGGGCTAACCATGTTATAAACTGGGAAGATGCAAAGAAACTCGGGAGCGAAACTGATAAAAATGGACGTGAAATAAGAGAAGCCATAGAAGAAGATTCGTGCAAATTTGGATTGCTCCATTTTACTCGGTTTCGTCAAAATTTGACCTCGTGATATAAACTTAGTGCAAGAGACCACCAAATTAAAGATGCTTGTTCCGATCGTCTTTTGGACCCCTTGCTTTACCCGGGAGTAGTATCAATTTTTTTTAATAGCAGATGAATGGTCGTATTTTTCTCATTGTCTTCCTGAAATTTCAGCTTTCATTTCTTTCCTAAGACACTGCCGTTTTAATGGTTAACCATAATTTAGCACAGTAGTGAATAGGGCATTGCACTAATGCGTTATCGCGTCTAGCATCAAAACGATACTTGGTGGTCAGTGTATACAAGTGTCATGCTCTCATAGAGAACACGATAGATAAAAATGGAACAAGCACCTTTAAACCACAGAATCTAAAGGAATTAAGAAGTTAAGATTAGGGTTGTTAGTCTATTATTATTGTCGGTCTTACACAAATAGTGCACCACGTTTCATGTCTCTAAGAAATGGGCCTGATCCGATAGAGCGTTCTCAGCAATAAGATCAGTTTTGGAACAGGAAATTTAACCTGAATATCAGGATTATACTTGAATAATTTATAAGGAAAACATGCTAACCATGTCATTGGACCTACATGGCTGCTAGCTTTATTTCAATTAATTCCAACCGCTAGAATATTCATTGGCACATATGTTGGTCCAATATGTTACCTCGGAATTGGAGAAGAAAGTTAAGAGATAATGTATTATATGAAATGTGGTAAAGTACAATTTCTGGATGTACATAGAAATAGACAAAATGTCCGAAACCTACTGAAAAATGTGGTAGAAACGTCTCTTATCTGAACAATACAATTGACACGTGTATTTCATGGGTAACTTTAAATAACTTTATACAATTTGAAAAAATACGTTAAGCCTAAAAGCCGCAACCCCACTTTTATCTTTAGGTATACCTACATCCAATTTGAATTTACTCCCACATTTCATCGGATTAAAACAGTCAACCATCTGACATTTTTGACCTATGACCGCATGAACATTGCATGCCAGCATAAAATGAAGGGTCTGAGTGATTTTGTCAAATACCTGCCCGAAATTGTCATTTCATTATTTAATCAATTTCTTCTATGAAACAATTTGTATTACTGCTCATGATTTTGGATTACAGCGGCACTTTAATTTTGGTATAGTTGTAGAATCGTAAAATCTTGTGGCAATGGTAGCTGCCAACTTGAGAATTCCCTAAAATACAGCTATCTCATATTTCAATAAATGTTTATAATGCCAAAAATTGATTATGTGATGAAAATGATTTAAATTTGGTTTGTCGAAAATTGGTAAGATTACCAATTTGTTTTTTCTGTCAGCCTTCATGTTTCTCGACATCGTAAGGCAAAAACTGTAGGTCACAGAGAAGTTTTGTGATTGACGTTTTTGATCGAGACATTCTTCTGGTATTCATATTTTGTGGATTAAAATTTCATAAAAAATATCATGTAAAATTACTTCTAGAGAAGGCGAATCACCTATGGAGAGAAGAAGAAGATAGCATTGACTTCCATCTGTAAACAGTACGAGTGTCAATAGGGTTTTCTGTAACTTTTAAATCCTGGGCAGGTTCGATCAAGTGGGCATAACTTCAACAATACTCACCGATTGCCACAGGTGAGGTGTCAAAATACGCATAAATAAACTCCGATTCCAATTATATACCATAATGTATAATTATTATTACTGGACACTTTTAAGCGCTCAATCATAAAAATACCAGAGCGCATCAATACAAAGAAACATATAAATTAAGAACTTAAAATCTACAGACTTACAAGTACAGAGCCTTAATTACTACAGCATATAAAAACACGATTTTTAACCCTTTGCCTGGACTTTGGGTCACTTCTGACCCAGATGCACTTCATTGGTTCCATTGTTTTAGGCCAGTCAACTGGAACTATTTCTCAAAATTAGCGAGACATAGCAATTTTGACCGCAGATTGCCCTAGATTTTCTAGCCAGAGTGTCTCGCCACGAGGCCGTATATCAATGAAACTGCAACCTGATATCAGCTCATGTGCCCACACTTGTTTACCGACGGGAGGTCAGTGATTGCTTATCTTTATCCCTAAACTCCCTGGTGTGTGAAGCCCATGAATGTGCCTAGCACGAGTCCAGAAGACAAATGTGTGCTCAGCGGGAGAAAATAATTAATTCGGGAAGTAGTGGGTTTTGAGTTTCTTTCTGAAGAGAGTAGTTGAAGAAGCAGATCTGATGTTGGTTGGGAGCCTGTTCCATTCGCAAGGTTCGAGAGCTGTGAATGCTTTATCACCAGCTGTTATCAAGCGTGTGCGAGGTACTGAAAGACGTGTGGTGTCAAGAGCAGATCGCAATCCAGGCTTGCCGGGGGCATAGAGGTTGAGGCAGTTCCTGAGGTAAGATGGCGCTTTCTCGGAAATACACTTATGCACCAGGACCATGGTCTTAAACAAAATCCTTTCTTTCACCGGCAACCAGTGTAGATCTTTTAGAAGTTGTTGGAAGATCAGACGTGCCGCTCTGTTCTGCAAGATTTGAAGGCGGTTGATGTATTTTGAATTTATACCAGCCAGTAATGAATTGGCATAGTCTAGGCGAGAAATGACCAGCGAACGGGTAATGTTATTACAAGTGTTGACATCGATGACCCGGCGAATTCGGTATATGTTTCTCAGATGAAAGTTAACTGACCGACAAACGGAGTTGATGTGGTTGTGCATTGACATTGTGGGATCGAAGAAAACTCCTAGGATCTTGACAGAGTTAGATGGTTCAACTTCAATATCACCAATTTTGAGTTTGAGTGAGGGCAGGAGTTTCAGTGTATTTATTGTTCCAACGACAAAGAATTCAGTCTTTTGGCTGTTGAGTGGAGTTTATGATTGTCATCCATGTCTTCAGTTCCTCAATGCAAACAGAAAGCTTATTAAGAGCATTTTCTGCCTCACCAGATTTGCGTGGATCGAACGACACATAAATCTGTGTGTCGTCTGCATATGAGTGATAACAAACATCGTGTTTCCTGAGAATTTGACCAATTGGATGCGTGTAGTATGTGAAAAACATCGGCGACACTACCGAGCCTTGTGGCATACCAAAGTCAATCTTCTGGTAGTCAGAGAAGCATTGTCAACAGACACCCTAAAAGACCGGTTGGTGAGATAAGAGCGGATCCATTTTAGAACTGTACCAGATATGTTGAAAGAATGTTGCAGGCGATCGAACAGAACGGCATGATCTATGGTATCGAACGCCGCCGATAAGTCTAAGAGTACCAAGAGCACAGCGCGGTTTTCATCCAATTCCAGCATAATGTCGTTCTTTACGCGTAGAAGGGCGAGGTATAGTTTGAATTTGCCAGGGGTGGGGAGTTACTTCTTTTATATGTGGTTTACATTATCTATTCACAGGCTGGAAGTTACGAGAAATACTTTTTCTGTGCAACAGATCATCCTTTTCTTTATTATATGGATGCTAATAAATTCACACGGTATTAGCTTTAGCATGCTATTTTGATACATGAGCAAAATAATATGCAAGGCCATTTTTATGTTGCAAAGCTAAGAATAAAACAATCGATAGATTATTTGCAACTGTATGTTGTCCTTTTTATTTGTTGTTTATTTTGTTGTCCTATTTCGTGTTCGAATAGTGCGCGCACCATTCTTGAGAATAAAGGATTTAAAAGAGGCAAAAGTTAGATTCTTAAGATCGTACAATTATGAGTCCAGTAGACACATACTCGTGATGTTCCTTTTAGAAGTCAAGTATTATAAATGCTTACTAGTTGCTTACAATGTAATTAAATCGATTCAAAATCGTTAGCGGAATATCTACGTAAATTGGCACCAGAGAAAAATAAAGTTCTTGCGAACCGATGAAAGAAAACATTGCTTTCATTTTGAACGTCTTGATCAATCGTATATCGATATAGAAACACTCTTGCGGCTGAAAGAGAGAAGTCAAGCCCACTTTTTCACTAGCATGTTCTTCTGAAGTTTATCTACCTCTTTCTGCTAGCGCGTAATATTGCCCCTCCGGTAAGTTTGATAAGGCCCATTACATGCTCCGTGCAGCTCTGAATCAGTATTCATATATCTTGACAGTTGTGTCATTTCCCATCAGAAAGTGTCACACATTTGTACCCTTTAAACTCCACGCCGCTGTTAAATAAAGAAAATTCCTTCAACTAGTTCAGCATTCCCATATTGATTTTCAAATGTTTGTTGAAAACTGGTTCAGCCCAACCTTACCGGCGGGAATGAACTGAGGCCATGTCTTTTAGTATGCCACATAAATACCCAATTGCTTTATAAGAACGTGTAATGTCTTTCATCATGGCAAAGACTGTCCATTATCTACTCAATTACGGAAATCTTGACACTTGAAAAGACCCCAACTATTGCTCACGGGTTTTGCCCTAAATTCACAACAAACGAAAAGACTACAAGTGGCATGTTTTCTTTACAGTGTACCGGATATATATGTAGTGGAGTGTAATCGCGGTGCTCAAATATCCATACAACAGGCCGTTCAAGGCCTGGAAAATGACGTTCGTTCTCAGCTAAACATAAACATCATTTTAGTCAAACTGCTCTACAAACATGAGAGGAGGGGGGTTATGACTGTAATAAGATATGGCATATGCATTCAAACACAGTGCTCGATTTTTACAAGGAGTTAGGTGAATCGAGAATTACTTATAAAAATAAGGTTGTCTCGTCTCTTTCCTTTACAAAATATGCTTGATACTGAAAATCATGATGAATGCGCGTACTTACAAGATAAAGGCTTGGTGTATCAATGACAATGCAAATCCAGGGAATGTTCCGTGTTAAGTATGGAGTATGATTCGAACGTAATACAAATATGATGAGAGACTTACGGTATCGACGACAGTTGAAAGGTGTCGAAAAGATTGAAGTGAAATTAATCTCATGGGTCCGATTGAGCAGATATTTTTCGAATTGCATGAGAGAAGCGATGTTGCGGAAATCCATAAACGCCTTAACGTGAATGCCATTAGAACGCCTGTCTATCAAAATCAGTCTCTGTGACCGATTATCAATAGGAAGGCGTTGGAATAGGCGTTGTGTTAGAGTTTATGGGTTTTCGCAAACTCGCTATGCCGTCAACTTCACTTTCCTCATCTCCTGGTGTAAATTGCCGCATTGCTTTTCAGTTTCTTTATTATTTGATGATAGGTTTTTTGAGAAGTGTGATATCTTTTTATGCTTACTCGCGCTGATATAGGAGCAGGAGAAAAGTTTCAGGTCATATCCATTAGGATATAGTTAGTATTGACCGTAGAACACACACCCACTCACAAACAGCTCTCACCCGTAAAAACTACAGGTTGTCCCGATATAAGCGCGAATCGAGTATATACGGGGGTGTGCAAACCCCACTCGAGTTTTCTCTGGGGAAAAAAATGTGCAAATGTGTCGCCAATGAATTTAGGATATAGCTATGCATCCTTTTAGCAAAAAAAAAAAGACCCACGACCAATCCGGTTGAGGTGTTGTGTGTGCTGTGTGTAGCTGGGCGCGCGCGCCTGTGGGTGTGTGTGGGGGGGGTGTCGTCCCCCCAATACTTAACTGGGTACACGATAAAATGTTCTTTAATATCTGTAAAGTGTTAATGAAGCACCGTACTAAATCCACCAGAAGCGCCAAGCAGAACCTGATGCTGCTAAGGCTGCACATGATGATGCTTACAATGTGGTGCTTGAGGAGCATGTTAAGTCCAGGCTGAAGACACTTGATGCCCTCCATCTTGAAAACAAGCATGCTGCTGCCTGGTAGGTCTTGAGGGAGCTGGACAGATAAGAAGCCACCGCACACATTAAGAATCAAAGGTGAAAACAACTGAAGAGCGCCTTGACATGTGGTTAAACACTTTCGTTCTCTACTTGCAAGCCAGTTCAGAATAACAATAACCGTGATGACACCTTTTTTCAACACTATAGCAGACACCCTTCACATCCAGACTGGACCTTTCACTATTAGAGGAACTTCCAGATCTGCCCTGAAGAAAACTGAACAACACCCACAAGACACTGGTCCAGAAACATTACTGCCCATTAGTCTGGAAGAATCCACTATCCACGTCAAACTGTTAGAATTGTAACAACACCGCATGGGAAAACAAACCAGCTGCCTTTCCACACATCATTCATCATCTTTCCCAAAGAAAGCGACCTCCAACAACCTCAAAACTACAGAGGAATCACACCGTCACATGGCCTCGGAAGTCTATAACTCAATGCTGCTCAAACAGAAATCACTCACTACATAGATCCCATCTCAGAAGAACCAGAACGCGTTTTGACAAGCAGACAACACTACCTAAGATACTTTGCCTCAGAAGGATCATAGAAGGAGTTGAGAATTCCAAGAGAAAGGCTTCAATTATGTTGGTAGTTTTTCCAAGGCTTTTGCTAAACAGGATGTGATGCTGCTATTCTGCCAATTACGGGTGTCCCAGATGAGACCTTCAAGGCAATTGCCATCATGTATGATAACCATATAGCTTTGTGCAGACCATGATGGGCTCACAAAGTAGTCCTAACAACTATGGAATCCTCCAAGGAGATACTCTGCTCCTATCTCTTGTAGTCGTGGTGATTACATCCTCAGACAGTGTCTTGACATCATGAACAACAAAGGGGACTCACCATCAAACCAGGGATTCTAGACGTCACCAAAGTCAGTATCTGACAGACCTTGACTACGCAGATGATCTAGCCGCTAAAACCCGCTGATCTGATATGGTGGTGCACAAGATCTACTAACATCACTGAGAATGCTGCAGACAAAGCGGCCCGACATCTAAATGCCAAGAAAGACTGAATATATGACGTCAATGAGTAAGATGATCATCAACCTATTTGCACAACAGATGGTAGCCCACTCAAAGAGGTCAAGGACGTCACTTTCTAGGGTCCTTTTGCCCGACAGTACAATAAGACTTCCTGTAACGGCAAAAACAGACTTGGAATGCCTGCATAAACTACAACAAAACCACTTATGGGCAATCTGGTATCTCCAATTCAACAAGCTGAATTCTTTAGAGCCTGTGTAGAGAGTATCCTTTTATATGGATCTGAGATCTTGACCATGAAGAAAGAGCTGCAGGACAGACTGGATGGCACTTACACCAGGCTTTTTATGCGTGTACAAAACATATCCTGGCGTGATTACATGACCAAAGCACAGCACATATATAGGCGAATAAATCTGTGCTCTGTTGCCAAACGCCGTGCACGATTTGCCGGTCCGCACTGTCATCGTGCGATTGATCAAGTGTCTCAGACGTCCCATGTTGGAAGTTACCATGCCAAAACAGGGTCGTCGCCCCCCTTTAACTCATTGATGTTATTGCTCGAGACTCCATCAGGATCCATCAGACCTCCCAACTAATGACAAACATGGACATATGGCGCTACACTTGGTGACAGCATCTAGGCTGAGGCGTTAGATTAGATAGTGTTTATTGAACAAAGCTTCGTATACTTATTGTTTTTTCTTTCTTATTTTTGGTCAAATATTCGGTAAAAAATTGATCTTTATCCTTTTGTTTACCCAAGTTTTAATTTTTCCCGCTATCTTTGTGCCAAAACTGATTTCTCTGTGCCGTGGAACTTATGGTGTGATAAGTAATTCTGGAAAGTTCGTACTTATGCACTAATGCACTATAGACTTGCCCGAGTCATTGCTTCTCCTGATATTAGGATATCAGTTCACACGTTAATGAACTCTCGCAACTAAACAAATTGCACGTAACGAAGGAACAAAGATCTCCCACCATGATTGCCAAATGAGATAATGGCCTCTGCACACCTTCTTTATTTATCATTACATTTGTGCCCTTACTCACTCATTTTAACTTGTAACCAACACCCGTATGTGTTCCAACCTTGGAAATTGTTTCTCTGGTAATGGGAAATATTCCAACCATTACGTCTGTCAAATCTTGAAATGCTCTTTCTATTGATATTCTTTCCACTTTTGTCATAGAGGTACTACCATGATCAAAGCATGGATTATTTGAAAATTGCAGGAATCACTTATAAGAAAAGTTTGTAATTAATGATGTAGTTGATATGTTTTTTTTATAATAACTGATCAAAAGGAAGAAACGGTAAATGCGAACAACATAATATATCAATCTTCTTTATTACATGTTGCAGTATGTGTCCGGACAGATAGTGAGTCACCAACAACCCCAATATCAACTGTTATCCTTACCAAGTTGAAATTTTTCGGTCTTATCATTTGCAGGGTCTGTCAGCATACATACATGTATAACTTGTTACAACACTCTGATTTTTTTAAATAGCTTGTTTTATGAGTACAGAATCCATTCTCGAAGTTTGGAAAAAAGAAGGTTGGAAGAATGTTTTTCTTTGGTTTTTGAGGTACTTAATCAGAGTTTTTGAGTCCAACAACCTCTTGGAAAAGTTTGTACCCAAAGGGTAAATGTGAAAACAAATCAAAGTGTGTCAATTGGATTCAATAGGGACCACACTGTCCAAAAATGATGGGGCTCAAAATTTTCGGACTGCTACCCCCTTTCATTCCAACACAGACGTGGATATGCAGAATCCATTCAATCACAGGAGGTCAACGCCAACAGACGTTATTTTCCTGTACACGAGAAACAATACAATCACACTGTGACCATCAATATTAGTCGAAACGTCGAAACCTGTCCTGATTTTGCAGTTCCAAAAGACCTGACAATTCATTATAAAACCTGTATTATTGTGTGGCGGAATGTCAACTACATATCTAAGTTGGTCTCATATACTTAAAGGTGTTTGGGAGTTAAAAACAAAGAATTAAAAGCGACGATTTTATGTATTGAAAAGGCGTGGTCTCTGAAGTCCCACAAAATTTTACAAGCATCCAATCATTAATTGAATTGTGTGGCTAAACAAAAAGCTGTTACGTTCACTCTATCAATCTTTAATAAAGCGAAGACCACGGGAAATGTAGAACCTTACATTTACGGAATTTAATTCTCAAATATGCTATAACACGAGCCTATTCTTATCGTATCTCACAAGTCATTAGTATGCTGTGGTGCAGGATTTATTCAACTGATGTGCTGACTGGGGCCGCGTGTATCCATTATACGGACGCTCCTGACATGGCCCGCCTTTTGAAGGCTGGGGCGGATTGGGACAGTCGGGTTTTCACCCTACTCTTATTCGACACTGACTGCGATGTCATGTACACGTTGTTACTCTCTGTACACGGGAACCGACGGCTTAACGTCGGCCCCTCCTAAGGACTGGATGCTTTCATGATCCATTTGGCCCAATTCAATTGAACCAGATGTAGTAGACGTTTTTCTTTCTGTATTTAATCAATAGCTGGTTAACACATCAAATCCAATTGATAGTACCCTCGACAAAAATCCCAGCCGTGCCACGACCCCACCGGAATTCGATCCCGGAATTTTGATTTGTAAGGTGCGCCACAGCAAGCACCCTAAACCGCTAGGCCACGCTCCTCGTCCAACAAACACGAGAGCGATTCCACCGATTTGAACGCAAGTGTGCAGGAATCTGGACAAAGCAAGGTCGTTTGCCTATTGTAAATTTGTGCAAGCCCAGTAAATGAACCCTGGTCCAACAATTTTTAGTGTGAAACACATAGTACTTGGGTGACCTGCGACTAACTGAATTGTGGTTCAGTTACATACAATTGAACCTGCACATGCAATGCGGCAATGCAGGTGAGAGCGCAGTTGCGTCCAGGATGTGACCGATTAGATCGAAAGTGGACTTTGAACACAGCCGACACGGGCGCTCACATTACCATATCTGCATGTGCATTCACCCAGTTTTCTAAACCCCGGTACATGAAAACAAAGTCAAAAGCCCAACCACCATTGCTCCGCGGTCTCCGACAAGTTTCTTTCTTGTGGTTGGCACAGGGTTTGGCCCTGAACATTTAATGGCATATCCGCCATTTTGGATTTGGACCAATTTTCTACATTTTATGTATTTTGCAACCAATATGAATTTTTGTCTTCAACTTGTTTATCTTTCAATTATCCTTAGAAATTATCTTTCATATAAAACATGTCAATGGCCTTGTCTTCCACCTTATTTTCTTCTGATGACTATTTTTGTAAGCACTTAACAATAGCTCACGGCCGCCATCTTGGATTTTCAGCCATATTGTCAATGTCATCAATTTTGGCTGTGTTGGTTGCATTTTGAAACCATGGACGAATTTTTTTCTTCAATTTTTAGCCACAGTAATTCTGTGACAATAATGCTTTCATACAATAACTTAAAAAAGCTTGTCTTCGACTTAGTTTGATAATTTTTGATAAATGATCGGGCCGTCTATTAAACGAAACCCTGTGTTGGAAATCGGATTTTTTGTTTGTAAAGAATGAAACCGGTTCAACCGCCTTGAACCTGTGTAAAGAAGATAAGTGTCCTACCGATCTATTATTCAAAATGTGACCAAAAACCTTGTTTACCAATCGTTTAGTTTTTGAAGCCAGTCTTCCCCGGACTCATACTACGCCTGCAATACGAACGGGCCACTCGCTTCAGCTGACTCTTCACGCAACATTAGCTTCAAATGCATTATTTCCGTCTGTCTCTATAGAGCCCGTACTATGGCTCCAGGGGGACTATATCTCCTTTTATAACGGGATTAAGCTATTGAAACAATAGAAGTTGTAGTAAGTGTAGTGAACAGTGAAGTTTTGACTTGGTAAAATGTCAACGTGATTTAAAATGTCACAGCATACAACTACAAACAGCATAATTAATTGTGAATTGAATGTATTGTTATTAAGATCACAACATTAATAGATGATGGTAGATGGAAACTTGAAATTTCAAACACAAATGAAAGTAAAATAAAACTGGCGGTGGTCACTTCTTTGAGGTTGAAAATAGAAAAAGAATAATTTGACTAATGTTTGGGCATCGAACCCTATTTGTTGGAGAATACGGTGATGGGTAAAGCATGCATACCAAATGAACTTGGTCTTTATCTTTTACAACAACTGTCAAAATATTTAGTTTGCGTTCTATTGTCTACTCTAGTACTTCGATATGTAACTTATAGCCTTCTATCTTCGACTGAAGTAGAATGAAAGGCGCGAAAAGAAATTTGAGCTGGATTAAAACATACATCCAAAACACTTCTCCTACAAAACCCGTTGACATGTTTTGGTAGCATGCTTTTAGGCTGTCGTCTTCTTTGTTATACACTCCAAAAACAAGACGTCTATTCAGAGATGTAACAGAGTGTAACCAATAAATCACTGATAAAATATTTTGAATAACCAATTTTTCTGAAGTTCAGATGATTTTCTGAAAACATAAACCTTTGGTCTTTGCTCAAACTGATCCTATGATTACGTACATAAATCGTAACGGTTAAACATAGACCGCTACTAATGTT
>JAMKCH010000235.1:0-42011 GCA_023653785.1 Ophioderma brevispina | reverse complement strand
CCACAATATTACATTGTGTGGTATTTTGTGGTCTAGAGCCTTGTTAGGGATAACACAGTTAGGCCTTTAATCCATTAAAAGTTCAGGATAAAAAAACATTAATTTAAAAAAAATGAAAACAAAAACAGGTTTGACTTTATCTCAAAAGTGAGGAGGGAGGGCTACGAGAATCTGCTTTTTTTAATGCGGCCCTACATATAAAGGAAATTTACTGCATGAAAACGCAAAATTTGATTAATCTCCCGATTCGTCTCAAACTTTGGAATGAGAATTCAATTTTAAATTGACTTTTTTAATTATAAATACACAAACAAATTGTATTTAGAAATCTCTGAATCAGCCTGAAATACAGGGTGTCTCAGAAAAAAATTACACCCTAACTTTTTGGTGACCATAACTTCAAAAGTGAGTATCACATTTGATAAATTCAAAAAGAATCTTAAACCACAATTATTTTTCAATATTTAATGTAAACAGTACTCGATTCGGTTCAGTAGTTTTGAAGAAATAAGCGATTATGTAACGCATGTCAATGGACACTTCCTTCCAAGTTTTGTAATAAAGTGATTCAGACATGCAGAACAGGCGAGAAATAATCAATACTTCTTTCATTTTCTTTTTCATTTTATTTCTTTAAAGAGGGAAGAGGAAATGTCAGTGACATCTTCAGTCTTTTTGACAAATTAATGTTAATACCATGGCTGTCGCCAATCCAAGCAAATTCCTTTTTCATTTAATTTAAATTGCATATCATCAGGCAGCTTTCTAGAAAAGTTATGCTTTGAAATTAATATTGAAAACAAAGTAAAGTTTGATATTCAACTAGGTTGTGCATTATAAAAATATAAGAACGGTTTCAACCACCAAATGTTCACCTTTTTCTTGTTGCTAAGAATTGATTCAGATGTGTAGATTTTCCGTTTTGATAAAATGCATTCAAGATTTGTATATCTAGCATGCCAACAGATGCAAAGTATTTGTGGCACGTTGTTGTTACATCTGCAACTTTGTCTTGGATTTAGACGAAGACTTCGTCTGATGACTGCAATGTTCTGTAAAGTTCGGGCGGTTCTCCGCCTTCCGCGACTCTTGTTCAAATTTTGACTTGTACCCGTTTTCACGGTACTTTTTAACATTGTTCAAGATTGTCTTCTTGCAAGGAGGATTTCTGTGGAATCTTAACCTAAACTCTCTGACCAGAGTAATGCTATGGCCAGTTTCGGCATATCTGAAAACCACAAACGCCCTTTGTATGGGCGACAAATGTTGACCAACCATCTTGTCTCGTGCCATACTTCATATAACACGAGTATAGATTAAAACGCGGGAATTTTGATTTTGCACTCAAATCATGCCTTTATTATTTTAAATGTAGGATCCACCATCTTATTGGAATAAGATGTCTAATTTGAATAAAAACTATTGTGAATAATCTTATTGTTCAGTTTATCCACCTGTTAAAGTATTGATTAAACTTCTCAATTAAGTCTATGCAGTGCCACCCATATTTCACATTTTCCACAGATTTTATTGGTGTTGTTTTCTAATAAAGATGATCATTCTTGTTGCTTACCATGTTTTGTTTTTCTTGTTGGATTTTTGTTATAATTGTCACGGTAATTGTTATTACTATAATAAAACGAACAAATGGCATTGAACTCACAAAATATTAAACAAGGCCGGTGTAGAAGTCATTATTGTCCGGCGTACTCATAGTCCGGGAACAATGGTGAACAATAGGGCAATCGATTCAGTTGACTCTTCACGCAACATTAGTTTCACGCTTTATTCCGTTATCGTCTATGGAGCCCCGGACTGTGGCTCCCGCCGGACTATATCTGCTTTCACACCGGTTCTTTGGGGAATGAAAAGAAGACAGCTTGAGCAGATAACACAAGTAATCAGCGGTAGTTAACATCAAATCTGCATTATTGTGAGCAAACTTGGAAGGAAGTGTCCATTAACATGTGTTACATAATCGCTTATTTCTTCAAAACTACTGAACCGAATCGAGTGATGTTTACATTAAAATGTTAAAAAGTAATTGTGGTTTAAGATTCTTTTTAAATTTCTCAAATGTGATACTTACTTCTGAAGTTATGGTCGCATATAGTTAGGTGTACTGGAGAGTTGAAAAGTTATATTTTGCAATTTTACAGACTCACAAATATCATTGTAGCACTAAAACGATCTGTGTACACTGTAAAAAATAACCGTGCAATTTACAGTGAAATACTGTAAAAAATTACAGTATTGACTGGTATTTTAAAATGCAGCAAAAGTTTATGTTCATTTTTCCAGGCCTATGATGAATAAATTTAAAAGTGGAGCTTTTATTCGAATTCTAATGAGTATCAACATTATTATACACTATTATGAATTTTCAGTTAATACGATTGAGTACTAAAATTTACAGGAAAAAAATACTGTAAATTTTACCGGGAAATCCTGGCATCCATTCTGCCCACAAAACCCGGTAAAAATACAGCTTTTACAGGATTTCATTCAAATTTACTGTATATTTTACAGTTTGATGTAATATATTTTACAACAAACTGTAAATTTTACAGAATATGCACTGTAAAAATTTGTTGATAGGCCTACTAAGTTAGGGTGTTCGTCAGTGATTTTTTATTCTCCACACATTCACAATCTCTGTATAACTCACCAAATAATATGTTTTAAGTGGGTTTGATTAACTTAATTTTTACAGTATACTGTAATTTTACTGGGTTTTGTGGGCAGAATGGATGCCAGGATTTTCCGGTAAAATTTACAGGTTTTTTTTACAGTGTATATATATAAAATTAGTCATTCCCTATCATGTAGAGCCAAAAACCACCTGAAAATCGGGATATTCCTACCTTTTTTGATGAAAAACTGAATTTTTCCCTATACACTGCACTGTGTGTCTATGGAAATTGACAGTTATGACGTCATTCTGACGTAATGTTAGTCATGTTAGTACTCATTTTGATATCAATGAAAAAAGGTCCATCAGTTGGTACCACAATCAAGTGTCTGTGATATTCCTGCGGCGTACTAGGCGTGTTGGTACTTCTCTCCCGAAAGGGGGGTTGGCACCCCATCCATCACTTTAGGATCACCCTGTACCTTACCTATACTTTGGCGGAAATTTGTTTTTGCATGAAAAGGAGCGTAAAATGTAAATTGACAATGATATTAAATAATTTGGCACCAGAAAAGGGGGATTTATTAAACCGGAAAAAAATTGAAGGGGCGGCAACCCCTTCGGTAGACAAGGGTTAAATATAGATGAGCTAAAAAATTAAAAATAAATAATTTGACACCACAAAAAGGGGTTTAGCAAGGCAGAAAAAGGGGGTGCCCCCCCCCCCCTTCGGTAGACGTTTGGTATGTTCTTATCTGCTAAAAAGGCTGACTCGGAGATTTTGAAATATACATTTTTGTGTATTAAATAAAAATAGTAAACTAGAAGTAAAGATAGTCACCTAAGATGCTGAATTCTAAAGTTTGAGATGAAGTGTATTTTTCGTTCTGTTTGGTTCTGTCTTTTGTGTCTCTTGTGCACAATTATTACATTTGCACTTTTCCAACTTTTCAACTTGATGGTATAGCCTATGTCGTTTGTTTTCAGACACTTGGTGAATAGTTAGGCAATTATTTTAATGACTGATCTTCCTCGTATTTGAAAACTTCTGCTGTGATGTTATTAGGTCCTGTTGATTTCCCATTCTTCCACTTCGTCTTCTCTTCTTTCTCTACTTGATCTTTTTCCACTTTTACTGTCACTTTGCATTTATATTACAATTATCGGTAAAAATTTTCTAGCCTTTTGATTATCCTATCCATTGCTGCAAAAAAGTGCATTTTCCCCCTGAACACAATCAAACTTTTCCTCCAGGATAGCAAAAAATTACCTTCAAGATGGCAATTAAAAAATCTAAGTTACCGGCAGAAAGATCAAAAATGAATTAACCATCCAGAAAGCTTCACAGTATACTTTTTTAATTTCTCTTCCTCAATGCTTTATGTCATGTATATTCTTACCTTAGATACAGTTTCAGCTATTTTATATCGAGCCTGTGCTTCTTTGACACATGATATAGCCTCCCCAACTCTGTGAAAAATGATGGAAAAATATTACAAGTCAGCACACATAGAAATTGAAATGAATTCTACTCACTTCATAGCATATGCATTGACTCAGTGCAAGTTGTCTGTTTTTTCGGAAATCTCCACATATTCTATCTGTCGCAAATGGCCACTTGTGGACCACAAAAGGGAAATCTTTTAATCACAAAACTGAAGTTCTCTAAGCTTCGAATATATACGACATCAGACAACAGCTTTACTATAACTGATGTGGTATCAAATATATTGTAAATCATGGTACTGCACAGATCTTCCAGCTCTGTAGATCAAAACTACACTGTAAAAACAGTGTTTAGAAATTAAACACATGGTGTTTAGAAATTAAACAGTTGGTGTTTAGAAATTAAACAGTTGGTGTTTAGATATTTGACATGTTTAGAGATTAAACGTTTAGAAGCGTTTAATCTCTAAACATGTCAAATATCTAAGCACCAACTGTTTAATTTCTAAACACCAACTGTTTAATTTCTAAACACCATGTGTTTAATTTCTAAACACAAAGTGTTTAATTGCTAAACATTAACCCTCTAAACACCACCTTGCCTTCACTTTCTAAACACTTTTTTAGAGTGTACTGGCAATCTTCTGGAGCGATTTTACCCGTTTCACAGTGGGCAATTAAAAAAAAGTCCACCCCTTGTAGGGTGCGTCTCTAATTAGACAACCTAAAGCCTATAGTGCTTACAAATTTTAGTCAGTTTTATTGGTTAATATAGGGTACGTCATAAAGTGACCGTGTTGACGCAGAATTTCATTTTATGAATAAACAATCGTATATTACCTTCCATTCTCTAGAAACACCTTTGATTGCAAAATGTTGCTCAAAGCGATGTACAGCTCATCTATAAGTGTTAATCAATAAAATATGTCAATTAATATTTACAATAATTTCATTTTCTTTAGCCTCGTTCTTGAAGAATTACTTTGCTAAAATCATGTACTATTGACTATACATGTATTTATTTATTTATTTATTTATTAGTTCTTCTTTTGCCTGGGGAAACCCCTTCAGTGCTAACACTGTTTTCAGGGGTGCCCAGGGGTCAAACATAATACATCAAAAGTCATACAGTACAAAATATAACACACACATAAGTAAAACAATATCATATTAGATGATGCTTATACAAAAAATTCAAAACCAGCCCAGCTGGGATATTGCACATCAAGCATTTAAAAATTAAAAATACATCTGATATTAATAAAAATGAAGATTTAAGTAAAACCTAAAAAACAAAAACCCGACCAAAACACACTCTCACACACATTCTCACACACACACTCTTTCACATTTTTTTTTTTTTTTTTTTTAAACTGGAACACACATTCACACGAACATACACACCCTCACAAACCCCCCCCCCCCCCACTGTTTATGGAGCTAAGGAAAGAAAAAATTGCACATAATAAGCCACACAAGGTTATTGAGACAAATAATACTTGAAAGCTTTGTAAATATAAAGGTTGATTGAATGTAATGTAAATATAAAGGTTGATTGATCGATCAGTTGACTATTGGTTAATGGCTGGGAGGCTTGAAATTAATTTTTTATAGTGGCTATTTAAAAACAAAAAGTACACGTCGGTCTTATTTTGACCTTCTCAAAATAACACATAAACATTCTGTTATGCAAGACGATCCAATAAAATGTTCTTTTAAAGTTGATTGGGTTGTGTAGTTCACGAAAATCGTATAAATCAACATTTTCCAAAATGGCCGTCAATTTATACACATGGCTATTTTTCAAGATGGCCGACATCTTATCTAAGAAATCCGTATATTTCTTATTATATAACCTAAGATTTTGATGTCAAAATAAGTGTTTTCTTGGTTAAGGTGTTCGATAAAACTATTTTCAAAACTCTAAGATGATTTTATTTCCATATGTCACTGTTTTCCAAGATAGTCCAATATTTTTAATACAAGTACCCAAGAGTGTTAGAGTTACTCCAATGTCAGGCTGAATGTGACAGTGATAAAATATATTAACCCAGATGTTTGATAATTAATACCAACTCAAATCCTCGGTAATTCCTCCTTGGAACTTCCTAACTGCGCTTTAGGGTCCCTATATATATGAACGATTGAACCCAAACATTGACTATCAACAGCTGTCAGTGGCGGATTTAAGAGTCAGCAGTGTCAGCAGCTGCTGACAGGACCCCCCTAAAATATTGCTCTCAGGCCCCCCCCCCCCTCGGACACATCTTAGTCACACTAAAGTGCGATATTGCGTTGCTTCTTGGCGCTACAGGGGCCCACCTTATGCTGCTGACCGGGCCCTTTTCCATAAATTCGCCACTGACAGGTGTACATGCATGCGACCAAATTCGTGCCCATTTTACTCTTGACATATCTGAAAGAAACAAATAAGTTTCTATTAAAGTTATTCCAGATATATGTTTGGGATGAGAATAGAGATGGTCAAGGTGTCACATTTTGGGTGTCGCATTGGAGATCCATGAATAAAATGACATGACTCACGACTCACCTGACAGTTTTTAGAATATTGCTGTTGAAATCCTTGACCTAAAAACTTGCACTTTGTCACCAAAATCGTCATTCTAGGTGTTGTATAGAATGCGGTATAAAGGATCTTTGCCTTATATGTCGACCATCTTAGAAAATAGTGACGTATAAAAACCTCCATTACTTTTATATTCATCTGACAGTTTCGAAAATAGTTTTATTGAACTACTTGACCTTGAAAATCTATAATTTGACACCACAATCGTCTTCCTAGGTTATATTTTAAAAGATGTCAGGTTGGTGTCAATAAGAGTCAGCCATCTTGGAAAATATGGGGGAATAGTTTTGCTGAACTCTTTTACCAAGAAAAACATTTTTAAGACCAAAACTGTCTTCTTGGGAGTCTTTGCTTTTAAGATGGTTGTCACTTTGGAAATTGGCGTGGTATGCAAATTGCCACCACTTTTAATTTTGTCATCACCTGTTTTCATGAACTCCACATCCCTACGGTTAATTTTAGCTATGATGAGAAATGTTATTCCCCTGTACCCCTCATTTTAACTGGTTGGTGCTGCAGTACTGCACAGATTTTTGTTTTCGGGGGGGGGGGTACTGTAACGGAGCAAACGTCAGTACGTGCGCAGGATCTTTTGAGTGGGGAGGGAGGCACAAGAATATCCCCTGAACATGCTGAATGGAGGTAAACATGTAAATAAACGTTTAAAGCAAGTACTGACCAAAATGTAGGCTTTAATAATAACGTGATTCTTTGTGAATGGATCTTTTCCCCGACTGGCAAACCAAACTGATGGTTTTGTAAAGGAGCGCAGGCTAAAGTTAGTTTTGGAGCAAAAAGCAACACCATCAGTGTTATGTCTCGTGGACGTCAAAGGTCAGAAATACCTTTTAATCACAAACAAATGAGCCTCGTGCACAAATGATCTACATTTTATTTAATAACACAGATTTAATGATTTTAATCAGATTCAAGTCCTCTAATGTCCAGGGTTAAAAGAAGGAGTGCAGGAACCTGTCGTTTTATTTATGCAGACGATCTTGGAATTAGCGCACAAGATGCAGACTTCACAGCTGTTGAAGAGACTCTCCAAAAGCTTTGGTTGGATGAACTCACTCCATATTATGAGGAAAACCACCTACGTGCAAATCCACCCAAGACACAGGTGTGTGCTCTTCTCCATCTACGCAACAGTGAAGACAAACGTCAGCTTAAAGTTACCTGGTCTGGAACACCCCTGGAGCACTGTGATAACCCTGTCTACCTAGGAGTTACCTTGGACCACACTCTCTCTTAAGACCCACACCGAGAAGACGAAGAGTAAATTATGTTCACGCAATAACATCTTGAACAAAATCACCTGGCAAAAAGATGGGGTGCTCGCCACATACCCTAGATCGGGCGGCATGCCTGTGCATCATGTGCGAGTTCTTGCCCTGTATGGGAAAGATCAACCCATGCCAAGAGCTTGAGTACAGCGTTAATACCTCCTGTCCGGCTTATCAAGGATGCCTCCGTCAACACCAACGGAAAAACATACTATCCTAGCAGGAATTGATCCACCAGCCATCCGTCGTAGCGTTAGCGAGCATGCAAGAGCGTAGCTGCCACGTATCTAATGTGAAGCAATCTAGTCGTACAGATTACCTGCCTGCCAACCACCTTAAATCCAGAGAGAAAGTCCAACCTCTTGAAACAGTTTTTAAGGAGCTTAAGAGAGTCGCCTTGTGGAAAGAAAGACTTGCCATCAACCAAGTAACATCTATTGGTATTGAACCTGATGAGCATCTCCCACCTGGAGCTGACTCCTCATGGGCTGAATGGCGATGCCTCAACATATTGAGAACCAGAATTGGCCGATCTAAGGTTTCCTTACAGAAGTGGGGCTACCTGGAAACCGATCAAGACAATACCTGTGGTTGTGAAACAGCACCACAGACAATGGAACATCTCTTGGTCTGTCCATTGCTGGAGTAACAGTGCACAAACAAGGACCTTGCTGAATTCAGTGAAGCAGCCAGACGTTGTACCCATCTCTGGCTGGATCATATTTGAGAACCACAGTGTTTGGACACGATAAGAAGAATCAGATTGGTTCAAGAATTTGGTATGTCCAAAATACAATTACATGTATTACACTTAAAGATTTTACATTAGATACTTAAGGTTTTAAGTCCTCTAATGTCCAGGGTTAAAAGTGCTGTAGTTCAACGTTGATATGTCCTCACAGCGAAGACTCCAAAATGACAGCATGCAATATAATTCCACGGGTAACAAAATCCGTACATATCCTCTCAGTCTTGAAGATAATTTTGTCCATCAGTTAAAGACGACGGGGTTTCCCTCGACGACACTAATATCCTGCAATACAATCCAGGTATTCTACCACCATCAGTCTACCGCTAATGTCCTCATTTAGGACCACAAACTGGAATCCCTTTTTGATTCCCAAAACTGAAGCTCTTTTGGCTTAAAAGACGACAGCAGACAGTTCAGCTTTCAAGCTCCAGTGGCATTCAACATAATAAATCCTGGCACTATGTGTATTTCCCAATTCTTAGAAAAATCATACATAAACATAACCTTTATTTATTTATAACAATTGGCTATATAGCCAGGACAAGCCCAATAGTGACAAAGCACTAAATTAAAGGGATGCCCATAAAAAACACACAAAAATAAGAAGGCAGCCCTAAAACCAAAAGTGAAAAGGAATGGCGGATGGAAAAGCAAAAAATAAAGGGACCAGACGAATGGAGAAAATAAAAAAAACCTAAGACCTATAGCTACATGATGTGGAGGCTAACAGTGGCTTTAAAGGCTTTTAGGGAGGTGCACTTTACAACATCCTCGGGCAGGTAGTTCCATAATGTGGGAGCAAATGCATAAAAAGACCTTTTGGAAAGCGAGAGCCTGCGGAAGGGTGGATCAAGAGAGATGCTATTGAGCACAACGACAGTGGCTTGTTTGACAGCAGTTGCGCAGCCACTGTGTGCCTTATTGCATTGTAGAATGCCCGACTTCATTCCTGATCTCAAGGACCCTCGGTCAGCCAGGCTTGGTTGTTTTTTTTTTTTTTTTTTTTCCATTGCTGGAGTAACAGTGCACAAACAAGGACCTTGCTGAATTCAGTGAAGCAGCCAGACGTTGTACCCATCTCTGGCTGGATCATATTTGAGAACCACAGTGTTTGGACACGATAAGAAGAATCAGATTGGTTCAAGAATTTGGTATGTCCAAAATACAATTACATGTATTACACTTAAAGATTTTACATTAGATACTTAAGGTTTTAAGTCCTCTAATGTCCAGGGTTAAAGTGCTGTAGTTCAACGTTGATATGTCCTCACAGCGAAGACTCCAAAATGACAGCATGCAATATAATTCCACGGGTAACAAAATCCGTACATATCCTCTCAGTCTTGAAGATAATTTTGTCCAGCAGTTAAAGACGACGGGGGTTTCCCTCGACGACACTAATATCCTGCAATACAATCCAGGTATTCTACCACCATCAGTCTACCGCTAATGTCCTCATTTAGGACCACAAACTAGAATCCCTTTTTGATTCCCAAAACTGAAGCTCTTTTGGCTTAAAAGACGACAGAAGACAGTTCAGCTTTCAAGCTCCAGTGGCATTCAACATAATAATAAATCCTGGCACTATGTGTATTTCCCAATTCTTAGAAAAATCATACATAAACATAACCTTGCACTGACCAATCAGATTTCACATAAATTACATCATCTACATTGCATCACCTTACATTAATAGCATCATGGGAAATTACCTAATTTTGCAATCTGTTTTGATCTCAAAGCATATAAACAAGTTGACTATTTCCTAAATTTAGTATTTTGGGGAATTCCGTTCATCTCTATCTAGTTGTAAACAACACCCGACCCGCATGATCAGTTTTGCACAAACAACACTGGGGGAATTCCACATTCTCTTTTTCATAGTAAACAAAGTACTTTTCCCATTAGAAATCTTTTTTTTTTCAAATAAAATTGAGAAAATATTTTGAATCACAAAATGGAGGCTAATATAACAATCAGTGACTATCATAATAGGCTCATATTGAGCAGAATGCAAAGCATTTTGAAGAGTGGTTTCCACCTCATACACTGTAAAATAGTGATTAGAAACACTTTTTTGTAGTTGTTTCGAGATTTGATGGTTTAGAGTTTAGAAATTTAACACAAAGGTAAAGAATTAAATAAACGATAACTTACATTTGAAGATCAAGTATATTTTCCACTTCCTTGCTTTGTCGAAATTTTCCTAAAACAACATACAATATTTTACATTAATTAAATTAAACATTTGCAGTTCATAATCCGGATTCAAGGTTTACGAAACGAACATAGATGAAGGAAATACCATTTTATTGGTGTGCCATTTAAGAAACACTAGAAACAATTCATTTTTGGTGGGTAGCGGGTATTTTTTTGTCCCATAGAAACCAATGGTTAAGGTAAGATTGGGCTCCTTGTTGCCAACACTGGACTTGGGTAACACTAAAGTTATGCAATACGGCATAAAAGTCATCAAACGTAAAGGAGTACTAGAGACTGTTAGATAATGTAATCTTATATGGAACACTTACCACTATTTTAATACAACAAAGACTTACAAATGTTTTTTTATGGCATATTGTTTGAGGACGGCTGATGAACTCACGTTAATTAGTTGGCCAGCAGCAGTGACATTGACAGATGCTGTTACTACCATTTTGCAATCTGTTAGTGAGTGGGTGTTGCTGAATTCTTCTTGGTGTAGTGCTTTCATAACCTGAAACATAGCAATTTTTATACCGATCAGTCAGTTCTTGGTAATTCTATTGCCAATATTAAATTACGGACGAGCCCATTAAAAATTAGCACAATAACCGGTAAATATACTGCTAAATTTACGGCATAGAGTCCGGGCATAGAGTATATTTTTGAAGTAAATATCTGGCAATTCATATTGCGACCGTTAAATCACGGCAACTGTTCATTAATTTATACGATCAGTATATAAAATCGTCTTTATGGTACACTCATTTTTTTATAAAATGGAAATTTATGTTTGCCAGATGCAGAATTGACTTAGGGATCGTAATATTGGTATGCATGCACCAATACAAATTTAGACGAGTATCACTATAAAGCTCGTTTTCCCTCTAAATTTCTCAATGTTGCATTATGTTTTTAGCATAAAAATAGGCATCCTGCCCTACAAAGACCCCTTAAAAATTGTTATTTCTTTCCACAAAATCTGTTTAGCAGTTCATTTTACAAAACGGTAACCCTCCTGTTTTAGACATTTTGGGGGGGGGGAAGACCAACCCTCTCTTATCCACGACATTCCCTGTTGGGGTTCATTGTCATTAAAATGACCATTCGTTACGTTCGTTCGAAAGTCCCGGGTTCAAGCCTACACAGCTACACTCATTAAACATGTATTCTGGACGACGGTGTTATAAGATGTAGGCATATTTGGCATGTGATCGTTTTGCTCATTTTCTAATCACACAGAAAACATAAATATAAAAATAAAAATAATATATTAGAAATAATAATAATAGACACCAAACGCTTCATTTTATATCTTGTTATTTGTTGTATTTTCACCTCTTATGATTCGTTTCATTGTCACCATCATCATTATTACCCTCTTGTTTATGATAAACTTACCAATATTTCTGCACAAAATTGATAAATCAATGCCTTGATGTGATCACCTGAGTACAGAAAATTAAAATGAGATCAAAATTCAACTAGAAATGATGGATCCAAATTAATACAAACACTATGCATATAACATGCTGAACATGTATATTTATCTTCTGAAGTCAATTAACCAAAGCCTGTTTTGGTTTAAAGGTACGAATAATTATGACCATATTCAACGGTTTTGGGAGCTAGTTTTATATCAGGCCCTTGCGAAACTACTCATTTAAACATTTACCCCAATGACATGAATGGTGGTCATAGTTTTCGAGCTCTGCTCTGTATGATCACCTACCATTGTATCGCCCATGTATTTGCTATGTTTTATTGGTAAATAAATACAATTCTGAATCTGAATGAGGTAAATTACATTACCCAGCTGCTTGAATAAATTTTAGTCAATCTTCGAGAAATATAAATTATCTAAACTTTTGTCATGGTCAGTAGTGATTGGAAATCCATCAGAGTGTAAATGTGTAATTCCGGACATTTCTTTCAATAAAAACTGTCCTTTCTGTCGTATCTATTAATCGAATTTTGTCCAAAAAAATCATTATACCTTTAAGTAAGTGAGAGCGTAAACTTTTAAAAATGTTGCCCCCTCTTCAGGACTTGGAACGGTGGGGTCCAGGGGAAGTCCCGGTGGCGGTCCAAATAGACAGATCAAAAATATTAGGAAAAAGTCGACAGATTAAAAAAAAAAGTGAAAAAGGTGCATGCGTGGGGTCCGGACCTGGAACCATCCCTGTATTCGTCTGTGCTCTTTCGTGTTCGTTTGAATTAATCAGATAATAAGACTTCATGCTTACAGTTTAAATCAGGCGATTCTGCTTCGACGTTCATTTCCAAGATAGCAAGCAATAGGCTTACCGCTTTTGATATCGAGTCCCAATTCCCGATCTATAATGATCAAATGATAAGTTATATTCGGTATTATTAAGTATTTTAAAACATAAGTAAATGAATACATCTGTATCGATCATTTGGCAATGATATTGATAAAAACAGACCGATAAATAGTTGTTTTCTCTCAGTCCCAAAGAGATACGAAATAGGCCTATACTGGTAAGTTTTTAAAACATGCAGAAACAATGGTGATGATTATAGGACAATTTCTGTTGTGTACATTTAAATAAAGATCACGATATACCTTATTTTCTTCTAAAATTGATTTAAGTCAAGAATGATGCTATTATACTTGAGGGTTTTATATACGCACCCGGTGACCATGATTTCTCAACCATAATGATACCCGTAGAAGCATAGATGCCCGCTCAAATCCTACCGAATGTGCAACACAGTATTTAGGTCCTATAAGATTGGTCCAATGGAATCTGCCAAACAAATTAATTATGAAATAGGCATCAAGACTACCGGGTTAGAAAACTGTTAAACGAGAATTCATTTACAATAAACAATTTAGCTTTAAAAATAGAAATGACATGTGCATTGATTGAGAAGCGGGTTATAGTGTTCAGTCATAAGAGGTCAAAAATAAGCTGCATGGTGATTATATTTGAGGTCATTTTTGGAAATTACTATCTCTTGGCTAGAAAAGGGATAGGCATTCATCTATCCTCCTCCTCCTCTCTCGACTTCCGTCTAGAACGGTGACACATTTCTTTGCCAAACGTCTTTATCCCGCGTTGCTGTTCCTAATTCATTCAAAATGAAGCCGTTGTGTCTGCATATAGCATAGTAGCTTAGTGGTCTGCTCTCTCAACTTGGACTTCTCCATCCACAGAAGGTCTGATATGCAATCTTTAACTTGCACCATACCTAGAAATCCCGTGGGAAACTCCTCAGCTATTTATAGTAGAGGTTTTCAGAAAAGTCTCGGCGCATGTAAACACACTGCATTATCTCAATATCTAAGAAAATTCTATATATTTTTCTCTTGCATGATGAAATATGGCACTTCTTTTTTAGCAATGAATCTTTTCTCAAAAGTTACATACAGAAATAAATTAATATTTTTAATCACAAAATTGTTTGAACTCGTATGAATAGCCTGGTATAAATGCCATTTACCCATCTTGGAGCTCCTTCATATAGTCCATGTTTCTGCACCATACAATAAGATGCTTCCCACACAGGCCCCGAAGAAGGCAACCTTAGTTCTGGTAGTTTCAGACTTCTATAAGTTATCAAGCTTATTGTAGGCACAACATGCTTGTCCTTTTCTTGTCGAAAAGTTATTTTGCTGTCAAGTACAACATAGAGGAGACCAGATAGGCCTATTTAAAATCTACTTCTTTGATGTGCCATTCATTTCGTGGATAGGAGGATAGTCTACCTCTTCATTGGGAATCATGCATTCTTTCTTCGTTGCATTCAGTCCCACTTTAGTGGTACTCTTCAAGTACAGTGAGCAGATCTTGAGCAGATGATATGCAGTCAATGCAACATTGTCAGTATAGTCTAGATCGGTAAATTGCTTTTGACTTTGACGCCCAGATCTTTGCCAATTGTGAGACTCTTATCATTCATGGTGTCTAATGACTGGCGCCCGTGACTGGCGCAAAATAGTCGACAACAATAGCGAAAAGGAGCTAAAAGGAAAGGAGCAAGTGGGTCACCCTAATAACTGCTGCCGTGATAGTGAATTCCTCGTGGGACTGTCCATGCATGCTCTGCACCAAAAACTTGTTGGGGGTTGTACATCAGTGATAGCAAAAACTCTTCAGGCGACGGCCATGCCCATTCATTGACCCTGCTTCTGGTTTTACCACTATCAAAGGCCTTTGAAAAGTCTACAAAGATTATACATGTTTTTCTCTTGGAGACTCATTTCTTCGATGATTCTTCGAAGCGCAAGAATCTGTGGTCCATTTTGGTTCGTTTGGAGAATGGGATGGAGTGGAGTACGATTGAGAAGAAGACTAGACGTGAGTTGTAGACCTTTGCGGCAATAGCAGAGAGGCAGATGCTTCTAGTTTCCAGGCTGCCGAAGATCGCCTGTCTTTGGGAGAGGAATGATGCATGAGATAGAAATGCGGCAAATGCCATTGGTTTATTACCCATTAGAGTTTCATTGCAGGGCACTTGCTTTTGAAAAAAACTCATGCTTCCATATGAAATCCGGGATGTTATCAGGTATACATTAAAGCCACTATCAGTCATTTTTTTCCAAAATCAAAATGCCTATTTTGTCTCTAAATTGCTAGTGTTAGGTCATATCAACACCTATTACTGTTCATTGTGAAAAACAGACGCTTAAGCATTTAAAAGCGGTCCTGAAGATGCCATTTGCGACTGTCGGATCCCTACTTTTATTAGTAAACAAAGCATAAAAATCACCATTTCTTGACAAATACGGCGCGTTACGCTTAGCCATTTACAGGGGTCTTTACTACAACAATTTCTAACACAACAGTGCAAAAATGCACTTTGATGAAAAATAGGGGGCGCTGTTTGTTTACATTTTGAAAAAATCGCTGAGAGTGGCTTTAATGTGCAAGTGTTTTTGAACTACTGAGCTTTGTGACAAACATATGGAGTTCATCACTGGTAAATGGGCTGGTATAGCTATTGGTAACTGATCAGAAATCTTGCAGCATTCATCAAAGTTGCTCAGAACGATAATTGTATTGTGAATGGGTAATCGGAAGTGTTCAAAGGTCAATCTACTGCATGCGTGTTCAATGATTTTTTGACTGAGATTTTTATGAAACTTGGTACGGTGAGGAGGGGTAAGGTAGTTGTTGAAATATATACAAAATTATTGAATTGAAAATGACAAGGAATCACCAAAGTTGCCCAAAATTATTTTAATGGTGTGGGTCATGTGGGTGTTGATGCATATTAGGTCAAAGTTTATCCATTGGTAATTTGATGTCATATTTAAAATATACATAAGAAGCTTTTTGCATAGGAACGAAGGAAAGTCATCAAAATTGCTTAGAATGATTCTTGAGGAGTGAGTCATGTTGGGTGTTGAGAAATATAAGAATGAATGAAGGTAATTAATGGGTCCTTTTAGGTGATTGTTGAATCAAAATGATTCTTATGGTGTGGGTCATGTGGGTGTTGATGGATATTAGGTCAAAGTTAATCCATTGGTAATTTGATGTCATATTTAAAATATACAAAACATGCTTTTTGCATAGGAATGACGGAAAGTCATCAAAATTGCTTAGAATGATTCCTGAGGAGTGGGTCATGTTGGATGTTGAGAAATATAAGAATGAAGGTAATTAATGGGTCCTTTTAGGTAATTGTTGAATCAAAATGATTCTTATGGTGTGGGTCATGTGGGTGTTGATGGATATTAGGTCAAAGTTAACCATTGGTAATTTGATGTCCATATTTAAAATATACAAAACATGCTTTTTGCATAGGAATGACGGAAAGTCATCAAAATTGCTTAGAATGATTCTTGAGGAGTGAGTCATGTTGGGTGTTGAGAAATATAAGAATGAATGAAGGTAATTAATGGGTCCTTTTAGGTGATTGTTGAATCAAAATGATTCTTATGGTGTGGGTCATGTGGGTTGTTGTTGATGGATATTAGGCCAAAGTTATTAAACCATTGGTAATTTGATGTCATATTTAAAATATACAAAACATGCTTTTTGCATAGGAATGACGGAAAGTCATCAAAATTGCTTGGAATGATTCTTGAGGAGTGAGTCATGTTGGGTGTTGAGAAATATAAGAATGAATTAAGGTAATTAAAGGTGCAACGAGAGATTTCAAATAACAGGTGTCCCTAAAAAATGTGAAAATTCAGATTTTTGTCCTGATGTAAAGCTTTCCATCAAAAATATCCCCATCTCAAAGGATTAATTTGAGAAATGTTTCTTTGGTACAAAAATTGTGAAATTTCTAATTTCGTATAGGAGCAAATACAAAATTCAGCCTATGTTTTATATTGAAATATAAGCAAATCAAAATCACATTTTTTTCTCTCTTTTAAGACATTTCTGTAGCAAAATACAAGGTAAGAAATCTATTGAGTGTCTAATTTATATGAAATTACTATTATGACACAATATTTGGGTGCCTCAAAATCTCTCGTTGCACCTTTAATGGGTCCTTTAAGGTGATTATTGAATCAAAATGATTCTTATGGTGTGGGTCATGTGGGTGTTGATGGATATTAGGTCAAAGTTAATCCATTGGTAATTTGATGTCCATATTTAAAATATACAAAAGATGATTTTTTGCATAGGAATAACGGAAAGTCATCAAAATTGCTTAGAATGATTCCTGAGGAGTGGGTCATGTTGGATGTTGAGAAATATAAGAATGAAGGTAATTAATGGGTCCTTTGAGGTGATTCTTGAAATGCTTCTCCACACAAAATGACATGCAGGGAATCACAAAGTAACTGATCAAAATGACCCTTATGGAGTGAGTCATATGGGGTTGTCAGGCAAACGGTAACGGTCATATAGGTAAGATGAGGGGTCATACTGAAAACCCACTATCAGCTAATAGAATAGGATAATGCATTTTCCTTAGAAACAATGGAGATTTACCAAAGCCGCCCATAATGATAATTGAGGAGCGGCTCATCGGTGTTCAGGATAATGTCAAAGGTAATCTAGGGGTCATTATTTAGATCCTTGTTGAAATGTGATAAAATCCTCCACCGGAAAAAAAAGATTGCAAGGGCCCTATAGCTAAATGCAATGGATGCGATTGCACCAAAGTTGCTAAGGCGATTATAGGAGTAGGTCATATGGCCTGGGGCGGGGTGTTCAGTGCCTGAGAGTCAAAGGGTCATTATATTAGTTTGGTATTGTCAGGGGGATACATTAATTGTATAAGAAATACCATTGAAAAATTTTTAACACGGTTGTCGGGGGCAATAGAGGAACAATTGCGGTGTGGATGTGAAGCAACACTCAATGAAGTGTAAATATCTTACATCAAAAACAATTGTGGGTTAGGTGGGAACTTGTCACGTTAATACGTTATAGTATAATAGTATAATGTTCCAGATAATTTCTAAATAATAAAATGAAAAGGAAGCCAATGCGGATGACCTGTTGCATTCATTTTTTTCTCTTTATGTAATGTTGAATACTTGATTATATGGCGATGATGAAAGTGTGGAATACAGTCAATCAAGGAGGGAGGTTCTAGAAGGGACCCACTTTTTGCCTAAAAAGGCTCTTCTTGAAAGACAAAGTTATAAGATATGCCCTCTTAACCTCACCGCCTCGTTGGATTACTGGCCTGTAAAACAATGAATTATAAACTATGATTAACCAGTTGCATTGTAGTAAAATAATTATTCACCTGATTATAATAATTACACAACATGTTGTAAAGAAAGAGTCTGCGGAGGAGTCATTTTACAATTACGCAGTCAATTATTCATGGTATTTTGCACACGTGAAAGTAATAACCTTGCATGAAATATATATACTGCCAGAATTGATGCTAAGTATATAATGTATAAGCATCATTGCATCCAATTTGGTAAACTATTAGATGATTTATTCATGAGGGAAGACACCATATTTCTGTTCTGTGGTGCATGATCAATAACAGATTTATCTAGTATAAGTGTTCTCCCTTACATATCTTATACATTGCTTATGTCGGATCGAAACTCATTATCCTCTCGACTAACAGTAAATAACTAAAATTATAAATAAATGAAATATTTACAAGTATATAGGTACTTTCTCTTGGTATACTTTCTAGAAACTTACTACGTGTTTTAATTAAAAATGACCCAAACTCAATTCTACCCCAAGATATGAAAATACCGTGGACCCTTAACGAACCAAAAATCAATGAAGTATGTAAATATAACTAGTTTTCAAGAGGGGATGCACGGAACTCTTACCTCCCTGATTGGAGGGAAGAGGTTCGAAAAATGGATAATATCTGTCATAATCTTCCTACGAACACCAATCTATAGTGTTTTCCCTAAATTTTGGTTTCAATAGACGATTGGGGGATCAACGACAACTGGTTAAACCTATCATTTGCCTATAGGACTTAGTCGATCTCTTGGTTTGTTTCCCAGTCAAAGACCAAAGCCTACCGATGTCATGAGGGACTCCATTGGCTGTCTGTAGTACGCTTCGAATGCTCTCAACACCTCGTCCACGTTGCCTCTTGTGTTTTCTGGATTTGTGAGGGCTATCAGTCTGTTACGTCTGAAATGTGAAATAAATTCAACACATGTTAAACTGTTAAAAAATGACTATAATTCAGCGAAAGAGGAAAACAATTTACTTTTATTTCAACACATGTTAAACTGTGAAAAAAAAACCCATCTGGTATATCAACACATGCACAGATGGGGTATATTTACGAGGCAATTGGACAATTTTCTAAATTAATTTTTAATTTCAAGATCATTTCCTATATTGAAGCAATCGCACAGTGGAATTGAAAAACAAATCTAGCAAAAAGAGTACTTCGGCTGGGGGAGGGAGGTAATGATGGGCACATTTATACATGAACTTACGATAATTATACGAGTGCTACCGACAATACAGGGTGACCCAATAAAAGTGAACCCATTTTGGCCACCAGAATGTAATTTCTCATTAAACGTTATTATTTGAACGTAAATTACCTTTGGTACTGCATAATATCGAGGGTTTAGGGCAGAAAGGTCCCATCTGCAATAGCTGCCAGGTGTTAGATTTGGCAGGTTTAACACAAATAACAACACAACTGAAAATGACAGCTATTGCAGATGGGGCCATGTTGCAGTAAACCCTCGATATCATTCCTTAGCATTGAAAATATGCGCACATAACACAACTAAGTTTTTATTTGGCATCAAAAATGGGTCCAACCTTTATTAGAGATTAGCTCAAGTCGGTTTGACATCCCGGCCAACTCATGGCATAAGTCCTATCATTGAAGAACTGACTGCATCATTGTTCCAGTAAGCCGTTATTCACCTATACCTGGAATTGCCCCCTCGGACCACCGGTCTGGCTACACTTCGCTGTATAGCCATCAATTGGTCTTATGTTTGTACAGGTTAACAATATGAACTGTAAATAATTGAAGCTTAAATAATATTATTTTTGATTACATACCTAGAGTTATATCTTCTGCTGCTTTGGAAACCGCTTGACCACAGTTAGTAATCAGCCTGATAATCGTGTAAAATCCACTTTCTTGGTTTGTTTTTACACTGCCTCCTGGAAATCCATGATTGGTCTGGGTCTATACGACCACGCGTGCTGACTGGAGTGTAAACGACTCACTGTTAAAACGATCACTGTTAGCATCACTGTTAACATTAAAAATATTCGGTAGGCCACGCTCTTCGGCAGAAACTACTATAAGTATATGCTTAAATGTTGAATCCGGAATTGAAAACTACCATAAAGTGTGTGATATACAATCGTAAAAATTTTCGATTTCCATGGGCAATATGCTGGCCAAAAAGTAGGCGTTCCTAAAAATATTTGTAGGTGACGATGCATATGTATGAGTCTTTTAAATTCCATTTTGAGCCGTAGACTGTGAATTGATGTGAAATATTTTTTTTCTTTGAGTTGAAAATTATGTAATGTTAAAGCAACTCAGGATTTTGAAATATTGTTTTTGTGTGTAAATTAATTTAAAAATAATCAACTAGACCAAAGATAATCGGCCTAACATGCGCAATTCCAAGAATTTTTGAGATGAATGTGATTTTCGTTTTCATGCAGGAAGCATTTATGTATAGTATAACAGTGCCATAGCATAGTGTACTGTGTGTGTAACAAAAATTCCGGATCCGGAATTTTATAACAAAGTTATGATTTTCTATATATGAAGGCCTTCGACTTAAGCTTAGTTATTTCACACCGTGATTAGGATATGGACAAGCATTGTGTTTATGCATAAAACACGATTTGTTTGAAAATTGAGGGCACCCTCCTCCGGAAATCTCTGAGTCAGCCTTTAATGGTTTATCTTTAAATTATAAACATAAATTACGTTTAAGAATTTAGTTTGACTATAGGCCTATTTTGTTAGTAAGTGGTATTAAATTATGATCCATCAGTATTTAGGCATATAATTTTTTATTTTTACTAAAAGTAATAACTAAAGGCAGCAAAACAACAAACAAAAAGGAAATGAAAAGGTAAAAAAAAAAAAGGGAAAAAAACGCATCATTAGGGCCAACCAAGTTAAAAACTAGTTTCATGTGCCAAGGTTTTGTGAACACCATTTTAGTAAAATTTATTTTAATATTCATAATGAAAATTGCCAATGTTGGCAATTAAAGGTACATACCAACAGTTACCAACCAACCGACCGACTAACCCACCACCCACCCATCCCCAAAATAGGCGATCATCATCATCATCCACTTTACAGACACTCCCGCGCGTTTTGCGTTATGCCTCCGCTATTATACTCTATTCATCTATAACTAAGTGGCTTTATATGTAGGGCCTATAATAGCTCATCATTATAATTATTTTTATTATCAGTAATTTTTTCTAAATTTAAAATGCTCGTTTTGTCTCTAAATTGCTAGTGTAAGGTCACATGGGTCATATCAATACCTCATAGAACCTATTGAAAAAACAGGCATTGTAAGCATTTTAAGCGGTCTTGAGAAGCAATTACGACTGTTTCTCCACTAAACAAAGGAGGATACCCGACGTTGATTATTAAAAAAAAGGCAATTTTTTAAAATCATAATTTTGACAACTTATGGCTGTTATACGCTTGCAACTTACGACCATACATCATTGCAACAAATGTGACTTTGATGAAAATTAGGGGTCGTGATTTGTTTACATTTTGAAGAATCTCATCGTGAAAGTAATCAAACATTTCCATTCAAAGTCTCTCCATAAATAATGATTGCATTCTATAACCGAACAGAGCAACAAACAAAAAAAACGTTCAAAAACATCGAACGAGTTCGTGAGGCTTACAAACAAGCAGACGGACGCTAAAACCGGAATGATATGCGCGCGAGGCTTTAAAATTGACCTCTGACATACAGCTGACGTCAGGATTTGTTTTGGTTGGTAGTAAAGTGGACGAAGAAGAGCATCGACATAAAAAAACTCCACCAAGCAATGTTGAGATAAAAATTAGACATTGTCTTCGTTTCATATATAAGTTCCAAGGTAGGTAAGCGACTTGGAACTTCTTGAAGTGAACAATTGTTGTTTTTTTTTTTTTTTTTTTTTTTTTTTTTTTTCTCGTGAATTGAGGACTTTTCATGAATAATATAAATGGATGCATAAGTGGGATATCGGTTGTTTTGAACGCAATGGCGATAAACAATGCATGATGAATGTACATTGTAGACTCGCAGAACCTTAGTTTACTGGGAAACACCCATTTACATCGGCGAAATAAAATGTCTGAACATTTGCCATTGTGTATTGGAATAGCTCATTTATAGCACACTTCCCCTTCTTGAAAAATAGCTAGAACTGCTTCAATTGATTGAATCTTCATGGATCTAGGGGCCATTCTCCGTTAAAGTGTGCTCAAGTTTGGTATCCAAAATGACGAATGATCAACATTAAGGACTTCCTGAAAATCATGAAAATCGAAACTTTAATTTCTCAGAACACGCGAACCAATGCATGGGTGATCTTAAAAAATAGATCGATTTAAGTATATTGCTAACGTTAACACTTAAAGGACACGATCAGTGATTTGAAAAATTAATTTGCAGGAATAAGCTTCAAAGTGAAGGATAAGTCTGTAGAATTCTCATAACGACATAAGTTATGCCCTTTTCCAGCTTAGAATTGAACGAAAAGGAAGAAAACGGCAGTGTTACAAAATACGATATCATTCCTTAAGTGTTGTAATAAGGTCCGTTCGGACAGTAATGACTAAAATATCGATTTTTCCGAGTAGGTTGTTCTGGTCTTATCATTTGCAGGGTAGGCTATGATACCTGTACTTGTTACGTACATGATAAAATCTGATTTTGATGATTTTTTGATTTGTTGATTTTAGCAAAATCACTTTATCGTGTCTTTAAGTAAAGTATCTGTCGTAACGTATCCGTCGGGCCTTTTCTAGTCGTGCTGTTCTTGATGAAAGTACGTACTTCACCGACTTAGTCTCTATACGTTATCGGGTATTACATTCATAACTAAAGCATGTGTGGTATTCGACTTTATGCATCACGCCGTATTGGAAGAGCGTAGCAGGAGTGATTGGTAAACGTATTGTCGCCGACGTATGAAGTAATAGGAGGGATTTCGTTATAATAGGGCTAGAATGGTTAGTTTGACCAGATTTTTTATGCAAAAACATGTATGATAGAACATTTGACATTTTTCTCGATTTATCACATATTGGACATAAGGTATTTTCAGTTATTTTAGCAATTTTTGTATCCATTCGAATTATGCTAACGTATCTGTCGGCAATATTGGTGACATGCTTCGGAGAGCCTTGCGAACTTTAATAATCCAATAGTATAATGTTTTAAACTTAAACAATTAGGCCAGAATAGAGGCTGATAAAATGCAATGGGCACCCAAAAAATCTGTGATATGCGCTCTTGTGTTGTAACGCGCAGGGACACATTTTAAAGAACGGATTTGGGTTGGCGACCATGGCGATAAGCAAGACTTATGCATCTTTAGCCTTATTGCTTGATACTTTCTCATACGGTACAACATCTAGTCAGGATCATTTTGCAAAACATAATCTTAAGATAATAATATTCATAACATTCATTCTAAAGGCCTAAAAAAAAAAAAACAAGCTTTAAACTGTGGATGACGTGAGCGACCACTAAAAACGACTTTTTGAACACTTTATCGGAGGAAGAATGGACCTTAGACTAAAAAGCAAAAGCCAAAAAAAAAAAAACGGCCAAAAAGACCCTTGTGGATCAACATGTATGAGGAATTCCATGGTTCGCAATGCAACCCGTCTTAATATACACGCAAATCGGATGCATTCGGAATGGTTGTTTTTTGTTATGGACCGCTTAGGTTTGCAGAACAGTGTATTAAAAACGGGTTTTTTGTGTTTTTGTAGACAGCGGATGACTGAATTTCACAAACAACGCGCAGTATCACTGCTTATCCCTTTAATCGGAATAACATTTTTGTTATGGACTCTATTTTAGGTTTGCAGACGTTTTTAAAAAACGTGTTGATTTGTCTGTTGTTTGTTTGTTTGTTGTTTTTGTTTGGTCGCCGCTGGATGTTGACTGATTCACAATTACAAAAACTCCGATTATATTACTCACCCCAAGGCTAAGTAGTTGTAGTACAAATCATCGAGAGTGAGTTGCAAAAAAAGCTTAGAATTAAAGTCTGACTCAGAGATTTCGAAATATTATTTTTTGTTACTAAATGAAAAATAGTCAACTAGAACTAAAAGAACAGCTAACTTAAAATGCCACCATTCCGAAATTTGAGGATGAATCGGATTTTTCGTTTGATGCAGTAAAACATTTATGTGTGTATTAAAGTCCAGAGGATACTGTGTATAACAAAAATTCCGGATTAGGAATTTTATAACCAAAGTTGTGATTTTCTATATGAAGGAATTTGATTTAAGCTTAGCAATTTCACACAGTGATTAGATATGGACAGAATTCTGTACAGCAATAAAAAAACACTTATTTTGGGAAATTGGAGGGTGCCCTCCGCAGGAATCGAGTCAGCCTTAAACAAAATGTACATCTACAACTTGGTTACAACGTGTTGAGATACCACTAGTATTGCCACTGACTGTCGCTGTCATCACTGTTGTGAATTAGTGTAAACGCAAAAGCGCAAACGATAGTGAAGGCGGCAGCCTCAATGGGATAACATGCAGTTTATTCCATTGAGGCTGCCAAATTCATTAGCGCTTGTGCTTTCGCCTTCCACTTTTGCGGTTTACCACTAAGCCACTGTTGTGGACACTATACATTTTTTTGTATGGAAGGATTCCCCATGAATTTTGTACCTCAGAAGGATAGAATTTTATGCAACTATTATGATAAAAGACCTGCGTATTGACATTATTTGTGATGTGATAAGCAAAAATGAGTCGGAAGTCGCAAATATCTTTTTTGAGATATAGCCCAAACAAAGGAGAAAATTCTTGTTTCTTATTGTTTTGGCCACCTTCAACTGATTATATCTTTGGAATTAATTGGGCAATACCTTTCAATGGGGGTTTTAGCAAAATGTAGCTTTTAAATGGTTCATACGCCTTACATGTGAAAGTAAAAATCAAAAATCTGAATGACTTCAGGATCATTTTGCTTGAATCACATCACTTTGGAGTTATGAAGCCTCTGCGCTCATACCGGCGTTTTACTTTACAATTGCGCGGGCCTGCCCAACATTGCGTCTCATGTTAAAATTGCTTTTAAAAAGGATTCAGTTTTTGTCACCGGGTGGTGGCAGTCCTTGTTGTTGTATTTAAAGGCTGACTCAGAGATTTCAAAATAATTCTTTTTTGTATAATAATACAATAGTTCAACTAGAAAAACTAATGATAGTAACATAAAATGTGCATTTCAAAGTTTGGTATAAAATTGGTCGATAGAAAGCCCATGTTATTGGTCGAGCTATGAGTCTGCCGAAAAAATTTTTAAATCATAGCATGAGAGCAATAAATAATGGGCATAACTCATCCAATTTTATCAGTATTATGTTGGATCCTATTCCCACCCACTTGTATCATATAAAACATAATAATGAGATTAATAGGATTTGTTGTTTTGATGCAAGGTAAACATGTAATAGTATTGCATGCCATATGGACGTATAACAAAAATTCCGATCAGGAATTTTAAAACAAAGTTGTGATTTTCTATAATGAAGGGGACGTCGATTGAGATTAGCTATTTAGCCAACCTTGAGTTTAATAGTCTAAGCATTGAAACATAAGCAAAAAATACTATTTCTTTGCAAATTGAGTGGCTGCCATCTTGGAAATCTCTGAGTTGGCCTTTAAGCATGTGGATCTGAAATTAGCGGTTAAAGAGGACCTTAAATTATAAAGCTTTTTAAGAATGCGGAATAAAGGTATGATTTTGGAACACTCTCTTTACGACAATATTGAAACCGCGGCATTACCATTATTTTTGCGTGAAAAATTGCGCTCCGGCCTCGTTCTTCCACTTAAAATAATGACATCCCTTGTTTGTCAATTAGTCGATAAAGAAGAGCTACCGTCCCAAATCATGCTTTATTCTCCAAGTTTTAAATGAAGTAAATCTGTTACCTGGTTAACTGGGTAAAATTGAGCTCATTGAAAAGTTGAAGTCAATTGGGGGGGGGGGGGAAACCAAACTTGGTTTATGGAATATGTACAGAAACCCTCATTTGTTTATGAGCCGTCAAAACTCAAGGAACATACAAGGTCAAGAGTCATATGAGGCCTAGCATTCACACCACGACATCCGAGGCCGCGATGTATTTTTTTATGGGATGGGGGGAGAAGAATAGCCATTTAAAACTTTAAAGTGTTAAATACAAAATAGACCAAAAAATTCATCAAACTCAGTTCCATTTGGTTGCAAGTAAGGGTAATTGAAATGTTGTGCTCAAAATTTGCCGAAAGCATTTACGAGCATGTGCCATTAACAAACCAATTGCTAACTAATGGCGACAGCACTACCCCCGACCCATTACTGGCCCCAAAAAACTTTACTGGTGACTGCAAATTAAGCAAATAAAGGGCCTGATCATGTTCAGTCTGGAGATTGGAAATAGTGTACTGCCCGCTCTCTAAGACCTCTGCAGTCGTGTTCAAACTATATGCAATTATGACTTTATCTTTTTTCTTTAGTTCGAATATAGTTCAACAAATATGGGTCGGAAATTATAGAACCACATGGGTGGCACCAGACTATTCTCCTGTGACATTGTGACACAATCTGACAAAAAAAAAAAATAAAAAAAAAAAAAAAACCAATCGTCTGAGCTGATATCAAACACGACCTTTACCGGGTCAACAGGCCGGGCATATCTCTTCAACAAAGTTGTCAATCTCTCCTATAGTGAAGTTCAGGACCGCATGATGATCACTGGAAGGCACATGGTTAGGGACGTGTTTTGCAAAAACTGTGAGGAGAAACTTGGGTGGATGTATGAGTTTGCCACAGAAGACAATCAAAGATACAAAGAAGGACGCATCATATTAGAGAGGGCGCTAATCATTGAGAGTGATGGTTTTGAAGAGCGAGGAAATGAGAACTGAAAGGCTGGTAGCAGTCTGGTTGTAGATATTTGAACAATGAATGGTGGCGGGTACTGCGTATCAGAATTTTGGATGACATGATGATACGATGCTAAAAAATGTTGGCATTGTATATTGACATTTTGCTTTTGGAGCCATTGGGTTGTGATTGACCAAAGGAAAAGTGATTCAATCAGTGTAAAGTGACATGAATTGGTTGTAATACAGTCCAGTAGATGTGGTTGCCATCCCCAGATTTGGTGACAAAAGACTGAAGTATGTGTCAGAAGTTATCAGTTCATGTTGCAAAGATTTGGTGATTTAAACTTGAAAAATTTGAATCATACAAGGTGTTAAGAATGTTTTGAAACTTGTTAATGGGATGCTGAGATGGCATTGTTGCCCTTGTCCATATTTATAGCATGGTTGCATAGAGATTTAAAGACATGGCAATTGTGTCAGACAGGTGTAAACTAACACAATTTGTTTTGTATGTCATCAGGTATTTGTGAAACCAAGTTAGATCCTTCATTAAAAATACAAGTTTGCTGATTTTTTTCTGGGTTTTTTAATTGAATCAATTCCTTAAATTCTAACATTGTGGTATTTTCATAGGCCAATGTAAATTGTTTTCATAAGCCAGCTGTAACTAATTGTACCTGAATTTTAATGAATATTTCTTGCTGATGGTCACAGTGTTGTAGTGGTAACAGTTTTTTTGTCAACTAAAATATGTTGCACTTAAGCTTTACGCGAAGTTTCAAAACACCAGCCTAAACACCAAGCCAACCAAACCAAAAAGTGCTTATAATTTTTTTTTACGTATACAACTTACAAGCACACACACACACATCACTGGTGGTCGTTTATTTCCTCATGCTAAGCAATAGGGAAGTGTTCATTTACATCAGCCACAAATATTGTGATGTTGAATAAATGAAGAAATTGTGTTTAAAACAAAACACTGACCTCATCTACACTGGATTGGTAAACCTGGGCGCCATATTTGAAGCCACTGACGGCCATATTGGTAATTCCCAAAAGAGCCCAAGCAGAGGTTAAGAGCCAGTCATTTACATAAAATGTGTCCCCATTGAAAAAAAAGTGACAAAACAGAGTACAAATCACGCCAATTCATTGAGCTCAATGAATTGAAGTGTGCCCGACTGCCCGTATGGGCTAAAACGAACACTTGAGATACAACTTTTGTTAAACAGGTGTCTCTGTAATGCTGTTGTTTTGGGTATAACAAGATGTCTGCCGGTTGCTTCACTATTCTAATATACAGTTACTGTTGTGTAGCCAATCCTTTGTATAGAGATCAGTGGTAGCCAGTGAATAACCAAATTTGTAAGGATAATGAAGAGTTCACCAGTCTTCACAAATGTCACAAATGCATGTTGTTAGACATAGTAGAGTGCTCTGGAAATTATGCTAATTATGGTAACCAATAAATGGTGAAGAGTGATTTGTACAATGACAGTTATTTTACCAGTAATACAAGTCAAAAAAGCATGTATATCAGCTGATTTTTTTCTATTGTAGTTGTATACATAGCATTGGCAAAAATGACAATTTGAAGTGAAATTAAATTGTGAGTTTAAGAAGATCAGAAAAGCACTGAAAATGTGTACAGTTCCTATTTGGAAGTAAGCGTCTTTTCTGCTTATTTTTGTATTCTCGAAACTGTTGTTACTTGTAAAAAGGAGTTATTAGTTCCTTGAATAGAGTAGCCTGTATCTACTAAATCAATTTAAAATGAAATTAGTAGTGATTAGTTGCAATAATTTTTCCATTTTTCCTTAAATTTAAGGATGTAAAATTATGATGTTGAAGTTAACTGCACTTTCCTTTTACCCACTCAAAATTTTCTGCCCATCACCTTACCTTTATTTTCTCAATTAAGAATCATAGACATTCATTTTATCATTCTGTAACATTTTTCGCATTTTCTAAAATAAGCCCAATTTTGTAACATTTCCTCCTTTTCTTGTCAATATTTTTTTGCCAAAGCATGCCCCTGGAACGCCTAGGCCTATCTATTGTCACTAATCTCTCTTTTGTGATTAGTTACTTGGTAATGATAATTGAGATAAAGAAAAAAATGAGCTTTTTTAGTTTTATGGCCATCTTAGATGTGTCCCATATGATGAACTCCAATATTTTGAGTGGGTGATCCGGCGCCGCCGCATCCACCACGATAATAATTGGATGCCCATCCTTATGACACCATCTAAGATGGCCAAAACAAAAAATCTCATCTTTTATTCCTCATGTCTTATTGTAGAAAGTTGCTAAATTGTTTCCTCCGCTTTCTATCCGACATAATTTTTCTCACGACTTTCGGATAGGTCACTCACATTAATATTTTATTTATTCATTTAAATAATTCCACCCCTCTTGAAAACATATGTTTTTCAATCCAAGGAACCAAAGTCATCGCGCAGTGATCGTCACGCTGCGTAAATTGCATTTGCGTACCAACGCGAAATGCACGACGCAGTATAAACGCGCCGTTTGCGCGAGTCGGACACCGCGTAATTGCTGCACGCACTATCCATCTATTACCCAGTAATGGATGGGCGGAGCTTTGACCTAATCCAATCAAATTTCTTGTTAACATGATAAACCACGCCCACTGAATAAGAATATTGTGTAATGACCAAATCAGAGGTACTGTAAAAATGGTGGTATGTTTTACACAGAGATGTAGGAGCACTTTTTTGATTGGTTACTCAGAGGGCTATCTTATGTTGTGACCATAATGAGCCAATCAGAAAGATCATATTTAGAGAATAAAAGATGAGATTTTTTGTTTTGGCCATCTTAGATGGTGTCATAATGGATGGGCATCCAATATTTTGAGTGGTGGATGCCGGCACAGCCGCTATCCACCACGATAAAATATTGGATGCCCATCCATTATGACAACATCTAAGATGGCCAAAACAAAAAATCTCATCTTTTATTCTCATTCTTATTTAGAAATGTGTGATTTTGACTTTCTATCGACATAATTTATTTGTCAAAAATATTCTAACATCATTCTTTTTTTATTCATTTAAATAATTCCACCCCTCTTAAAAACAAATGTTTCAATCCAAGGAACCAAAGTCATCGCGCGGTGATCGTCACGCTGCGTAAATTGCATTTGCGTACTAACGCGAAATGCACGACGCAGTATAAACGCGCCGTTTGCGCGAGTCATATATTCGACTACACCGTGTAATTGCTGCACGCATTATCCATCTATTACCCAGTAATGGATGGGCGGAGCTTTGACCTAATCCAATCAAATTTCTTGTTAACATGATAAACCACGCCCACTGAATAAGAATGAGGGTTGACAAACAGAAGGACGTAACTCAGCACTGAAAGAAATATTAGAATTTCTTTGAATTCTACTCTAATACTGCTTTTGAGAAATATGATGTAATGATGTTTAATATTTTCTACTAAGCAAATCTATTCATTGCTCAAAATGTAAACATCTCATAAAGCTTGTATATGGGACTGTAAGCCAACATTATATAAACTTTAGTAATGAGCTATTATGAACAGCAGAATTAAAGAAATTCTTTAATATTTCTTTCAGTGCTGAGTTACGTCCTTCTGTTTGTCAACCCTCGATATTATAGGTGGTAGTGCCCAGTGGTTAAAACATCAAGGTCAAATCCTTATATCTGTATATTTGTAAATAAGCTAATATCACAGTCTTTTTTAGGAATTAGGACAGACAAATTGCTTATAGTTTATAATTTGCATTTGTTCCCTATCCTTGAACTTCTCTGGGTAATTTGAGATTTATTTTTGCATTTGAATTTCTGAAGGTAAGAGAATGTGATTTAATGAATACATTTTGGTAATGGTAAATAAATTCTGAACATTGTGTAATATTAATTGCAAAGGTGTTCAATAACTTCCTGCAGCTGACATGCATGTGCAAATTTAGACAAAGATGAAAGTTAAGTTGCCAAGTATATGTACCTTTTGTCTCTAAGATTGTACCATCTAGATAAAACAAACTCCATGACAAATTGCATTTGCATAGTCCAACTGTAATGCTTGTAATTTACAGTAACAGGTGTAAAATGGCAAATTTTTTGCAAACTATCTACCCAAGCCACAAGTTTTCATTTGTTTAACTAGATAGTTGTCAAACAGTGTTTTTCTAACTTAATACTTTTTTCAGTACTGTAGTTTCCTGATGTCCAGATGTCTGTGGAAAAGGAAAAAAAAAACAGTTCAGAGTTACTATCAAACACACTTCCAAATTGAAATGTTTTAACTTGTGCACAATGTTTTCTGTTTTGCTTTTTCTTTTGCAACAGTTCCTACTAAATTGGCTGATTTTGCAGTGGCCAAATAACTTTTGTCTCAATGCTATTACCATTAAGTGAATGCTCGGTATTTGTTGATCAATATGCCATACTTGATATGTTCAACATAATTTTAATAAATATAGACATATTTTGTACTTAGAGGAAGTTATTGAATGCTCTTCGTTCATACTAATATGGTCAGAAGTTGTTTGTATCATGAATCAGTAACTTGGTGAACACTTAAAATTGGGCCAATGAAAATTAGTTGTTTTGTGAATTCTATATTCTGATAATGATATTATTTTTTTTTATTTTGAACTTTCAATTATTTGATAACTGTTAAGGAAAATCCTAAACTGGTCAGGATTCCTGGCATTAATATGTTTGTGAATCAAGTACTTAAATTTAGGGCATAGCATTAATACAGTAAGAAATTGTTATGGACCGTATGGACCAATGTGCAAAACTTTTGACCTGAAATGCTGTTTGGGGATTTCTATTTGTATTTTATCAGACCTACACATGTGGTATGTTAATTGATTGTTACTGGAATGATTGCATGAAATCCAGAATGGAACTTAAAACAGGTATGCCTTTTGAATAAGTTGGTAGAATGATTACAAGATTTGGAACCAAAGAAAGTACAAGTAAGCAATTCTGAATATCAGGACCTTAGAAGGTGTGTGTAAACTTTACAGATGAATTAGGACAGTGGCGTAGCCAGGGGGGGGGGCACGACAACCGCGATGTTCTGTCGGTATGTAATGGTCTGTCGGTACATTTATCTAAAAAGCTGTTGTTTTGAGGGTGTGGTGCATGAATATGAAAATATGAAATACAGAGAGCTTCATAACAATTGGTTAATAACAACTGGTCAATACTACTACTCCTACTGTCTTGGAGTTGGTGATGATGTTATTTCACGTCAACCCCAATACACGTGTCGTCGTGTCCGGTGGCTAACATTCACAAATATTGCCCCCTCGTCAACAAAATCATGGTTACGCCATTGAGTGAGGATCCAGACAGGCCCACATACCATACAGGATGTGCCAATGACTTGCTGGGAAAGAGCTAACTTTTATTTTTCTATCTAAAATGGTCTCTTTTAGGCATCCGATGAAAATCAGAAAGAGGGGGAAAGACGTAGGTGGCGTATGTTGGTGGTGTGGGTGTTGTGTTGTGTGTGTGTGGTGTGGGTAGGTGTGGTGTATGTTTATGTAATGTCAAAGTTTGATATTATACAAATAAAAACCTTTTAAAAAAAGTAATAATATTTCAAATATTATTACCAAGTAAGAACTTGATCCATCATGCCACTACAAGCTCCGACAACTTTTTTTTTAACCTCTAAATTGATTACTGAAAGTTTGAAACACAGGCACAGACACCAACACACACAAAGCATAACTGCCATAAGTCTTTCTGATTTATCGGATTGACCTAAAAGAGACCATTTTTAGGTAGGTAAAGGTTAGCTTTACCCATGCAAGTCATTTTTTTGCACATTTGAAAATGTGGTGTTATATATTGAGACAAGCGGTCTTTATGTGGGGTCACAACATTAATCATAGCCAATAAAGAGCGGGAGCAAGGACTTGGGTCAAACATCTTCAGTCCCCTACATTAAGCTTTGACACCTTTGGAGTTAGTAGCGACCGGTCTATATCAAGGCACAGGTAGTTAGGGAGTCAAATTGTGGCGTCACTTTTTCAATAGGGATCAATTTTCGTTACACAGGGTCAAACTTTTAAATTACGCCAATCATGTTGAAATGTTATGCCATCAGATTGTCATCTAGTCATAAGGATTCAAAAAATGATATAGTTTGTACCATCTATGCATGACCATTGGTTTTAGTGTATTGGGTAAAAATGGCTACTAAAAGTGCAAAAAAGGTCAATTTCCATTTGTAAGGGTAAAATCAGAAGTTGCCTCCAAATTTTGGTAAAAAAAAAGTAAAAAATAAACAAATTGTTCATCTAGCTTAATGTTGTCAAAGTCAAGGAATAGTTAGTTGTAGCATTGCAATGATAGATTATCTGGGTAGAGACAAACAAAATCGTCATGGGGCAACATAATCCAACTGGATCATGACCTTTTTTGATCTTTACTCGGAGGTAAGTAAACATTAACATATAAAAATATTTTTCTTCTTTTTCGGTTTTTTTGTTTTTTAATATTAAGTGTTTAATATATAATCAGAGTATCTTCAATGTGACCCTGTACAAATTGAGTCTGACCTTTTTTTTACAGTTTTTTGTTCTAAGCATTTGTTACCCTATAACTCCCAAAACCAATAGTCGTAGGTGGTACCAAACAACAGTTTTGGAATCCTTATGACTAGATGAGACAAGATGAATATGTCTTTAAACATGTTGGAGTAGTTTAAAAGTTTGACCCCTTCGTTCACTTTAATGGCCACTATTGCAAAAGTGACACCATAATTTAAGACCACTAACTACCTTGCATTGAGTATTTAGGTAAAGGGTCCATAATAACTACCAAAGGTGTCAGACCTTAGATGTAGTCGGGCGAAGAACAAACTCCTAAATAAGGACCCTATGATTTCCTGCTCCTGCTCATCAATAATGAAGGGACATGGATTCCTTGTTGTGGATTCTATGTTCAATTTTTGCGAAATTAAGGAAATTCATGTTTGTAAAGATGTGTAAAGTGTTTATGTAATGCTTGGGAAAGTAAACAATGATCAATGTCCAAAAGTTGGGCATTGCTTATACCATGCGGCAATTGCTGATAGAAGAGACTGATTAACCGGAGATCCTTAGGTGTGGATGCGTAGGTTATTTACTTCAGATTAGTCTTACAGATGTGGTTAGTGACAACCAAGAAAATTGGTTTACTAAGGTTTCAGTTTAATAAGTCTATTTTTGGAGGTGGGAGGAAGGAAAATTGTATGCCTCCAAATCATGGCTATGTGCCTGCTGAAAACAAACAATCTGCCTATTATAGATAACAACTCGCATTGTAAAACTAGTGACAAACTAATATGCACTATAGTACTATAGTGAAAGAAGTGAAACACACAATCATTGTGTTCTGGTTCATACATTTCTATCATGGGTAAAGGGTCCAATCACCTTGGGAATACCTTGCACTGGAAAAGATTATGATTGTCTGCCATTGGGTAGGAGAAAAATATCATTAGTGATACGGGGGAGGGGAACAGTGGCATATGGGGGGGGGGGCACCACTCACCACCACTGCTAACTAGCCACTAATGGTATATCCCTAATGATTCTTATGGACATTAGACTGTACTAGTATTTTGAAGTGAGGACTGATGGAGAATTAGTTCAGAACTGATGTTGGTAGATGTAAGTCAAATGCTATCAGCATTGTATTTTCAGTTCAGTAAAGTGTACATGTATTTTTAGTAAATAGTAAAGTTACCCTTATAACCTTAAAAGCATTATGATATACCTTGGTATAAGAGAGGGCGAGTTGCATTCAAGCTAGATTGTAGGTGGAAAAGAAAATAAAGAGAAACGAGATGACATATATGTTGCTTATTACTAGAATTTTGTGTGTGTGTGTGTGTTGTGTTGTGGTGCAGTGTGTGTTGTGGGCCACAAGCATAGCAATCTGTTGTGTATGTGTGAGTGTTATGTGTATGTGTCACTAAAATGTTTTTTCGGTTTATTGCCAATTTGGTCTAATCACATTTGCTCTAATCGCCATTTGGGTCTTTAAAACTCAATTGAAAAATTTTTTCTAAGCCCACAGTGTACTAATACCATTGGTCTAATAGCCATTAGTCTAAATCCAATTTATTTCTTTTATAACAACCACAATGTTAAGATCCATTGTGCGTTAATGCCCCAGATAGTTAATGCCCATTTTGTCTATACCATTTGGTCTAATAACCCAAAACACCATTTATTTTGGATCTACAGCTCATTCTCATATTTGGTACCCACCCCCGTTGTAAGCAAGGCTCCTTCATATACATAATAAATGTAAATCACTATGAAAATCTTGATATCTCGAGAAGGAATGGGGGGTAATGAACCTGAACTCGAATGATGAACGCCCTGTGATTCTCTTCGATGATTGAGATTAGTGACCTCTGACCTTTGATTAGGTCAGAATTTATAAAGATACATATATGTGACCTCCGATTGACCTTTGACCTCGGCAGCGAACTTTCATCCTGACAATTCAACTTTTGAGCACTTATCCTGAATTTATTATGGCCAATTGAAGTTTAAAAAAAGTCATTTTTTGGTAATTTGCTCATATTTGGTACCCGTTGTAAGCACGGCTCCTTCATATACAATAATACATGTAAATCACATTAAAATCTGATCTCTCGAGACTGAATGGGGTCGTATGAACCTGAACTCGAACTGGAAAAGGCCCTGTTGATTCTCTTTCTGATGATTGAGATTAGCTTACCTCTGACCTTTGCTTATGTCAGAATTTAAAAGTACCTATATGCCTCTGATTGACCTTTGACGCGCGGCAGTCGAAATTGCACCTGCCATTTCAACTTGTGAGGGCACTTATCCCTAAGTTAATTATGGCAATTTGAGATTACAAAAATCTACCGTAATTTGCTCATATTTGGTACCCGTTGTAAGCAGGCTCCCTTCATAGACAATAATCATTTAAATCACTAAATCTTGAAAGCTCAGAGAACGGAATGGGGGTATGAACCTGAACTCAAATTGAAATGAACGCACTGTGATTCTCTTCTCCGATGATTTAAATTAGCTTGACCTCTGACCTTGATTAGGTTCAGAAATTTATAAAAGATAACTAGACCTGATTGACCTGGACTCGGCAGCGAAATTTCACCTGATATGTGACCCTCATTGTCATTTTGAACTTTCTTTGAGCACTTTACCCTAATTTACTTTATTGGCAATTGAAGTTTTAAAAAAATCTTACCGTATTCCTCATATTGTCGGACCCGTTGTAAGGAAGGCTCCTTCCTATAATGTAAATCACCTAACTACATATTGAATAATCTCGAAGAACGGAACGATTTGCACAATTCCAAAATACATGTCTTACCATATGCAAATTGATAGAAGAGTTGGAAAATTTTGGATGGGGGCTATAAGGTGTGATCAGCGGTTTTAAAGTAAAATTATAGTTGTGAATGGGTTAAAAATTTTGTTGAATGAAGCATATGGTGCAGTGCAGAGTCGTATATCAAGCTGTCTAGTGGTGGGGGACCCCTTTGGCGGAACCCTTGTGATGTTCGCATTTCCAGACAATTTGAAAGAAACATGTGAAATAATGCTTATAGCTATAATCAACGGTTTAGTTTTAAAAGTAAAGGCCTAGTGGATGGTGGGGAAATTTGTTAAACAAAGTAAATGGATAGTATAGGCCCTCCGTATAGGCCTATCAAGCGGTCGGGTGAGTGCGAGCCAAAGTAACCCTTGCAAGTGCACTTTCAAAACACATTTGCTTAAGCAACATTTGATGGTAACATATTATTTTATAATGCATGACACCGTTTGCACAAATTCAAAATAAAATTGTTTTAGTTTGCCTGAGGTGTGCACATGCAGACACGTGCCGATTTAGCATGCGGGGTACTGGGTGATGGGAACTTTTGAGTGTAAAGTTTTCAGGCATATTTTATACTATTTAATAGTGATTAGACCCAATTAAAAGCAAAAAATAAAAAATTAATGTTAATATTAAAAATAGTAATATAGGCCAACTTGAGTAAACGGTCTGAAAAAAAACTTAACTGGTGTAAGGCTAATTTTTGAATGAAGCTCGTCAAAGTTGGTGCACGGGCCATTTCATGCATGCGTAGAAATTGGTCGCAACGTTCAATGACAAATGTGTCGTCATTTCTTAAACCAGGAGAAGCCCTACATTTAACTGTAAAGCCAGATGACAGACAAACACACTGACAGAAGCAAAGATAATCTATCTTAACCTTAGATTATCTGTGGCAGACAGACAGACCACGAGATGTATTAATATATAGATTACCTGTTAAAAAAATTTTAGGGGTTAGGGTTAATATTTTTCAGAGTATTTTCCAACGATAAGTAACAGGGCGGCAATTTTTTTTTCTGTGTTTCCACAGGGCAAGTTTTATTGTTAACCCTTTTATAAGGTGTGGGTTAAGGTTTTTTTTTACTGGAAAGTGGGGAAAGTTTTTTTTTTGCTCATATGGTGGGTGATTTTTTATAGACCAAACTTCCAACCCCCCCCCCCCTTTGAAGTCTAATGGTGCAAATGAACTAATTCATTCCAGGAATCATTAGCGTCCCACTTCCCTCACATCAAAATTCACTTATGGTAGGCGGGACATGGCTAAAGTAGCTGCGATAGACGGATACTGCTTTTATTTTGTGTATATTTTTCAAAATTGTGAAGTTATGGTATGGACCATACCAAAACTCCTTTATTTTATCTCATATGTAGCCCTATATCTATTCCAGAAAAAATATACACAAAAATAAAAATCAGTATCATAGCAGTACTTTAGCCATGTCCCACCTACCATAAGTGCATTTGATGTGAGGTAAGTGGGACAGCATAATGAATTCCGGGAATGAATTAGTGCATTTGCTTATGGCAATAGAAGAAGTTGCCCTCACAAAAAAAGAAATTACCCCGGGAAATTACCATTCAAGGATTGATTGGTTGAAAGAAGTGAAAGAAGCATTCTTACGTAACGTGAGTGCAGTTCTAAGTGATGGTCAGCCAAACCACGTGCTTTGTCGATGACATGTGGACATGACCTCGTGACGTCACGATTTGTTTTCATCAGGTAGCAGCAAGGACATAGGAAACAGGGCGCGATCAGCTGTGTGAATGTAGAAAATTCTGAATTAATGCTTACTGCTGGCAACGTCGACCAAGATTACAAAGAGGTATGTTTAGACTGATTCATGCTATGTGTTAGTGCTTGTAATTTGTAATTAACGCAAACAGATACGGCTTTATTTGGCGAAAGTCGCGTGGGCCTAATTTTGAAAGGCCCGGGGCCAGGGTATCCGGGCGGAACAGCGCGGCAGGCTGGGTATCTGAGAACTGAATCGGATCGCGATTAGTCAACGGAGTCATACTGAAATTCGGGCACGTCAGACGAGTCAGTATCAATCTTTGCATTTACAGTTACGAATAACCCTCATTTCTAGTATAAAGACATTACATTAGTCAAATCGTGTAGACGAATCCCGACAAGAATATGCCCAAACAATATTTATTTCATCGAAGAAACGGAAACGAAGTAAAGGTTCCCTGTACAAGACGGATGCATGACATGGATGTCTGTAGTACATGGTATGCACATGAGCCTGAAGTAGTAGCTAGATTAGGTTCATTTTGTCGAATAAAATAGCTGGGCCATTGTATAAAAGAACTATTTCTTTTTATGCGAGATGAAATTCCTTTTAAACAATGATTGATGCAAAAATAGTGCCCATTAATAGAAATGATATGATAAATGATGTATTTTTTAAAGGTCCATGGCCCGATTTGCTAATAGCCTTGTCCCCAGAAGCCCCAGATTTTACGGAAGCCAGATTTTACTGGAAGTGGTCAACATATTGTATTCGAAGAAAGCTAGTATTTTCCCTCATTTACCCTGTGAAATCTAGAGCCAAAGAATATTTAGTTTAGAAGTAATGGAGCGAAAATGTGGCCCATTTTGGGCGACCAATATTAATTTTACAAAGTACCTTATGGGGGCTTACCAAAAATCACGTTTTCTTAGCTTTGCATCAAAACGGGTTGGAAATATCGGCGCGAAACTTACAGCTGGGGTTTTGAAGTGAAGGCAATACTATCAAGATGAAAAAAACTTATATCCTTAAATTGGCATCCCCCTTTAATGCTCAAAATCAAATTGTCGTCAAATACATTTGCATTTTATCCCCCTGCCCAAACAAGGGCATGGCGGATTTTGTCATATGTCGTCTGTCCATCAGTCTGTCTTCACTTGTAACCATCAGACCTTGACCCGATCTAGATGACACTTGCACCAAAGGACTTTAGTATCGAGTACTGCTACTGTGACAGACAGGTCTGAGTAGACCAAAGGTCAATGGTCATACTTTGCGTATTTCCGTCTTTTCCACTCTATTCCCCAGAAAAGTGTGCAAACTCTCTCTTACCAACCGTCCGTCTGTCCAGGGGTATCTTGCAAGTTTTAACTTGCAGTACTTTTTGTGTCGCCTGCCCTAAGGGCAGGAAGACACATAGGGATCACTTTGTCCACTGTTGTTGTAGTCTCTGTTGTTGATGATGATTGTTGTTGAGGTATGTTGTGAACAAGGGTTTAGAGGCCGGTTAACATTTGACATGTGATATCCCCATCTTTGATGGATTTATTTAAACCAAACTTGGGTCATCACAGGTGCAACATGGCATCCCCCACTTGTTGATGAGGTCTAAAGTTCACAGCCAAGAGTCAAAGGTACGTGAGGGTCAAGTTGTTGTAAAATAGGCTGAAAATGTAAAATTGACCTCATATGAAAAGTTGTGAAGTTCAATTGGAACCAAACTTGAATCATAGGTTGCAACATGGGATCCCTCATTTGTTGCTGAGGTCAAAGGTCACATATCAAGGTCAAAGGTCATGTTAGGCAATCATTCACTAACGCGAAGGCAGGGGCGACACAAGCGCGGTCCGAGGACCGATGTATTTTTAAAATGTATCTTATACAGTCTTGGTTGAATTTCTTTCAGCAATGTAGACATTTACTGTACCTATAAGCAGGCAATGCGGGAAAAAAATTGTATTGTACCACCGTATGAATTTGCCATTTGGCAGCCACAATGGAATAAACTGCATGTTGAATGATGTGGTCAGGGCTGGAAAAATGCCAAATTTCCTGGAAACAGGAAAATTTCCCTCAAGATTGCAAAATTTCCCTTCAATCTTTATGTATTCTTCATGACAAAAATTTCCCTCCAATAGTCTAAATAGTAAGATTTCAATTCCCGGGAACCAGGTTCCCAGTTGGCAGTTCCTGTCCTTTTCCCAGGCTTGGATGTGGTGGCAGGATACTAAATTCATTCCTGGAATGCAAGTGAACTATATCAATTGTTCTTGTCTGTAGTGCAGACTTACAGAATGAAGTTTGATGTTTATGTAATCATGTTCACATGGTCCACTAAATGAGCAGTACATTCTGACTTGTAACAGGTAACTCCATGTTTATGTCTACATTTGGCACATATGCGCTTGGCACTGATTTTATTAGCACCCTCGTGTGATGGCTTGCACATTCAGCAATATTGAGCTACAGGGATCTTACATGTACATGTATAAATGTGGATAACTTATTCATGACAGAAAGGCTTGTGTAGTCTCCATTCGAGTCATGGTTACAACTAATGATGTAATGCAACATTATGCGCCCGATAGTACTTAATACATGTAGCCAGTCTCTTCAAGAGACTGATTTATCGATGATGGCTTAACTACGTCATATTGAAAAATAGTTACGATTTTGTACACATACATAAACACCCAAAATCGCCAATTGGATGGAAATTATTCTTTGTTGATCATCAAAAGTAAGTTTTTTGCCATCACTTGACCCCCGACCCCTTTCAATAGCAGATTTTGGACTTGGACTCAAAAAGGCTAGATCATATACCTGCCAAAAATCACAAATTATTGATCGGTTTAGTCTGATACATCGGAGATAAAAAAATGAGTCAATACTTTGGAGTGTTTCGGGCAAAATAATATATTGAAAACCTTATTATTTTGATGTTCAAGCATTACAGTTCGTTCTTGGCATGTACAAAGCAGCCCAAAGTAATGCTCGGTGTAGGTTATATCCCAGCAACACAGATCCGATTTGTGCTGGTTATGTGCCCCGAAAAATATATTTGTTACTTTTACTGCCCATTATTGAAAAATGCAGCATTCTGATTGGTCGGTTTACTGCCCATTCTGCAATAGTGGGTCGCTAATGCATTTTCTTATATAATCAAGTTGTTTTATGTTTGCAGTGTCATTTATGTATTAGGTAAAAGTCTAGAAAACTAGCAAGCAAAACATACTCCAGATGACCATTATATTCACGAATGATATGTTTTGAGTTGTTTATCTTACATAAATGTTAAGCAAAGGATTAAATGTGATTTTATCTAATTATTCTGTACTATTTTTGTCTCGCCTGAACTTTGTTCGGCAGAGACTTAGTAATCACTTTTCTGTCTGTCTGTCTGTCTGTCTGTCTGTCCGTCTGTCTGTCTGTCTGTCTGTCTGTCTGTCTGTCATGCTGATTGT